>JAWRVF010000759.1:0-176733 GCA_036785485.1 Physcomitrellopsis africana
TTTGCTTTCTTGTAGTTCCAAGATATATAATCTCACATAATTTATTGCGTTTTGCTTTCTTGTAGTTCCAAGATAGTGATGCCATCTCAACCAAGTAGCTCATGATGTTGACCTCGAGGTGAAGAATTGGAAGAATCAAGAAGACGTCAAAGAATACCAAGTACCATGTTATTCGTGATTGTCTTTGAAGTTGAACCAACTCATGAAGATAGTAGCAAAATGATATTTTCAGGCCGCTTCTACAATGAAGATACAGAAGTTCATGCATGGTCTCAAGTAGAAGGTGTTGGTCATTACCAATGACTATAAGGACCCATGAATCATCTGCCTTGTGAACAAAAACTGGAATATATTGCAGAGATTATGTGCCAAATCTTTGATTTTCTACATTTGTGAGCATACATTTCAAATGGCTTCCCGGAGATCTTGAAGCTAGAGGAGGAGGTGATGTCAAAGACATACTTGTTAGAACCTTCTAGAATATTCTAGAAGATTCCTAAAATTCTCTAGAACCTCCAAGAACCTTATAATATCTTCTTAGTTGGTAGAAGTTACTTGAGAAGCTTCCTAGTCGGTGGAAGTTGCTTGAGAAGCTCCCTAGTTGGAGGAAGTTACTTGAGAAGCTCCCTAGTTAGAAGAAGTTGCTTGAAAAGCTTCTTAGGTAGGAGTATATATTGGAACCGAGGCTAAAGAGTTCTTCAGTCTCGACAACACATCTTTTGGAGCTCTAGCTCACCTCTCTGGTGTTGTTCTTGCATTCATTTGATTAATCTAGTTCTTGCCAATTCTTCTTGAACTTCTTGTTTAGACTTCTAGTCTATATTTTGTATCCATGACACTAATTTAATCTTAGATATTTGATTTTTAGATGGATTGGATATTTTTTATCTACTTTAGATCTTTTTAGTCAAAAGTCTTTCTATTGTTTCAACCCTAATTTTACTTAAGTTGGATGTTTAATTTTTAGATGCTTAGATATTTTAGATTTTTCTTAGATCTTATCAATTTTGAGCTATTATTTAATTGATCAGATCAGTTAACAATACTAAGAGACTTTGATAATATAATATATCTAAAAGCTATCTTATTGGATAATTGCATAGATTTGAATAAAATAGATGTAACATTTAGTACCATGACATGTTATAGAAGACTATTATTCAACAATTGTAAGAGTTTGATTGCCATGCCAATGTAATTAAGTGAATATTAAAGACATGAATCACAATAAAACTCTCAAGAGAGAATATACTTGTGTGTCATTACAAAATAAAAAATAAAAAAATAAGACATAGATATAAGATAGAAAAAATTAAAATATCTATTACCAATTATAAAAAACTTAGATAGCCTTGAATCAAAACTAGAACACAAGAAAGGTATTGACAAGATTAGAAATGGCCTTAGTCTTACTTCTATATATTCCAATTATTAAGAAGGTCATGTGGAAGCTTCCTAGGGACTACAAGATTTGTGGCCTAAGCGTCAAATTACTTTCAATATAACTTTTTAAAAATAAGAAACTTGTAGGCCAAATTTCTATAGCCATGTGGCATATCTATACAAGTCTAAATATCTAATCTACATCTAAGAAACTTCTTCAAAGCTTCTCAAGATATTATCTATTAAATATATTTCTATCTACTTTTAATTGTTTCTATTTACTTCTATTTACTTAAGTAATATAAACATCCATTATAATAAGCCATCAAAATTAAATAAAATAAGTTCTAAAAATTAAAAAAAATATGAAGATTGGAAGTAATATATTTGAAACATTATTATTAACCTACTTATATATGATTAATTTTGAGCAATTAGAGATGGTACAAAGAAGCTTTAATAATTTGATATCCTTATAAAAAATTAAATTTAGTGATTATATTAATTTAAATAAATTAAATATAATATAAGGTAGAAAAAAGATTTAAAAATACATATGATTTTATAATTTTAAAAATTTGATGAACTTGCCAATATTACTATTTAATCTATCAAAATTGAATAAATTTATTATTATAAATTATAAAAAAATAAAAATAAGTAATGATTCATTTGATACATTGGAATCAATGACATATTTAAATATAATTAATTGTGAATAATTGAAGGTGGTACCAAAAAGCTTTAATAAAGCAATATTTTTAAAAATTATTTAATTTAAAAATTACATGAACTTAAAGAAAGTATAAACAATATTTGGTAGCATAAAGGATTTAAGATAAATATGCTTTTATAATTTTTTAAATTTGATTGGCTAGCCATTAGTATTATGTAATTTATTAAAGTTATAAAAATTATATATTAATAATTTTTAAAAAATAAAGATTAGTGATCTATTTAATGTATTGATATCATTGACTTACTTAAATATAAATAATTATGAGCAATTGGAGGTGGTACCGAGAAGCTTTATTAACATGATATTTCTATAAAGCATCTTTTATGATTATTGCATCAGTTTAAAAAAAGTAGATGAAATATTTTGTAATATCAAGGATTTAAAAGAAGTATTATTTTATGATTAGGAAAATTTACTTAGCATGCTCTTGGAATTAAAGAAATTATCAAAATTAGAAATATTTAGTATTAGAAACTATTAGAAGATGATGATAAGAAATTTATATACTGGATACATAGACAACATCATCTTATTTAGGTATAAGTAGTTGTGAGAAATTAGAATTGATGCTAAGAAACTTTGATTATTTGAAATCTTTAAAAGAAGTCTTTTATAATAATTTCTTAAACTAGAAAAAAATAGATGCAATATTTAATGGCATGAAGGATTTATGAATAGTATAGTTTTAAAAGTGTAGAAATTAGATAGACTAGTTTTTGAAATTAGACTAGTTAATTAGATTAAAAATATTTAGAATTGATAAAAATTAAAAATTAAAAATTAATGACGACTTATTTAATAACTTATTTGAATTATTTGTATTATTTATTTTTATTAATAAAAATTGTATTTAGTAATTGGAATTAATATTAAAAAGATTTAAGGTCTTTATATTTTTTAAGAAGTATATTTTAACAATTTTATCAACTTGGTAGAAATAGATGCAATTATTGCTAAAAATTATTTTAAAGATATATATTTCATAAGGTATTAAAATTTTAAATTAACTATATTGGAATTTAAAATATTATATTAACTAAATTTATTTATTTTTAATATTAATAATTTATTTTTAAAAATTAATTATAGTATTTTATAATATATTTTTAAAAAGAAAAAATTGACACATGTAATGTTAATTTATAAAAAGTCATAAAATATTAAAAAATACTAATAAGTTTTAAAAAATATAACGTAATATATCCTAATTTAAGTTGTTTTGAAAACTACAATAATTTAATACTACAATAAATCACATAATAAAACGTGAATATAAAATTTACTGTTAATGTAAAACCTTTAGACTGCATACAGTATTTAGAAATTGTTTTAACTAACTACTTTTTTATTTTGCATTATTTTTGTTAAGGAATTTTTTTTAATTTTATCAAAAATCACAAACTGGAAAGAAAAATACACAATTTAAAAAATAAAATAAAATACTCATATTATATTTTGACAAAAAAATATTCAATTCTAGTATTTTTAAAATTATAAGAATAGTATTTTTAAAATCATATTTTATAATTTAAGAATTTTATAATTTTAAAATTTTATAAAAATTATAAAAATATTATAAAGAATATTTATAAAAAACTTATAATTATATAATATATATTTATAAAATATATTTTAAAATTTTTTATAAACATATTTATAAAATATATTTAAACCTTTATAATTTTATAATTAAACCTTTCTAATTTTATAATTAAACCTTTCTAATTTTATAATTATAATTTATAATTTATAATTATAAATCTTTATAATTTTATAATTATAAATCTTCATATATTTTATAATTATAAACCTTTATAAAGGTTTAATTATAAAATTTAAACCTTTATAATTTTATATTTTATATATAAAATATATATTTATATTTATAATATATATTTATATTTATAATATATATTTATATTTATAATATATATTTATATTTATAATATATATTTTATAAATATATATTTACATTTATAAAAATATATATTTATAAAATGTATTTAAAATTTTAAAATATATATTTATAAAAAATTTAAAAATATTTACAAAAAATTTATAAAGTTATAAAAATATTTATAAAATTTTATAATTTTACAATTTATAAAATTTATTATATTATAATTTTATTATAATTTTAAAATTTAAGAATTTATAATTTTTATTTTATTTTATAATTTTAAGAATAGTATTTTTAAAATTATTTTATAATTAAAAAATTAACATGTTTTATTTGGAACTAGAAAAGATAATTTTACACCATGAGGTTTAAACATTTATTTTTTATACCATAATTTTAAGTAGATTAAAATTTTTATGTAAAATTATTAAATAATTTTTTAATAGATTAATTTAAACTTTCAGTTCATGATTATTTATAATAGTTATAATATCATGCAATAAATATTTATTTTGTAAAGCAAAAATATCAAAAGATTATTTTATAAAAATCAATATGAAAAAATGTCTAATTTTTTAAAAAAAATATATCATATGTTAACATACTTAAATGTTATCTTTTATAACTATAACTCTTTTTTCTTATAAACTATGTATAATTTTTTGTCATTTTGTTTTGTTGTGTTGTGAATCAAACTAATAAGTATTGATGATAGTGATAAGAGAGTTTTAAATTTTAAAATTTATAATTTATGATTTAAAATTAGAGTTTTAATATTTGATTGGAAAAAAATATTTACTTGATTAGCGTTTTACATACTAAAATAATAAAATATTATACAATTGTAAATCTCAGAATCAACAGCAGATAATAAACAATTCATAATTACAGTCTACAATTTATTGATGCATTTTCTTAAAAGAACTAATGAAATACAAGAAATCCATATCCGACTTAATTGAATTTGAAACAGATTTCTACATTTTAAGAAGAAATTAGAATTGAGATTTCTTTGTCTATTTTCAAACCTTACAAACAAACACATGATGTGGTTCACAAATGAACATGCTACATCTTGTATTGTGCAACTAAAATTCATGCAACAAAATAATTAAGGTTGCCATACTTGACCTTTAAACCTTGGCATGATCTAACACCAAAAGGTTCTGGAACTTGAAAGATGCCAACCATCGACACACACAAAAGTTTAGACATGCACATAAAATGCAGTGAAAATGATCGTCTGTTACAATTACTATCACAGAAGCTGACTAACTAAACCACGCCCAGACTAAATCTCGGTCCATGCCATCACCCGTAAGTATGAAAATTCTGTGCAGATTAACGATAAACGTGATTGTTAACAATGAAAGTGCTGCTCATCAGTCCCAGAGCAGCAGAACAAGAGTGCACATTCTGTGTTGAATAACGTTAAAACGAGAACATAAATAACAAGAATGCTGCTCATCAGTCCCAGATCTGCAGAACCTGGCTGGCAATCAGTGTCTCGATAGGGATTCCGGAGACAAATCGATGCGGGGCATCAGGAGGGGCAACGATCTTGCATTTCGGAGATGATGAGAGGCGTGTACTGGATGCTGCGCTGATCCACGGGGAGCTGGCCGCTGTTGC
The DNA here is from genome assembly GCA_036785485.1 of Physcomitrellopsis africana. Taxonomy (NCBI): domain Eukaryota; kingdom Viridiplantae; phylum Streptophyta; class Bryopsida; order Funariales; family Funariaceae; genus Physcomitrellopsis; species Physcomitrellopsis africana. Next base: position 5,655 of record JAWRVF010000759.1, read on the forward strand.
TGAGCTCGTCGCACTCTTCTCGCAGGATTTGAAGGATGTGGGTCTCCTCGTCCACGCCCAGGACCACCGACTCTGTGCGCTCCAGCTTGAGCGTCATGCCATAGAACAGGCGCATCACAAACTTGTCCAGTGGGTCCGCGTATTCGTCTCCCCAGCACTGCTTCTTCCGGTGCTTCAGCTCCGAGTTCGCCAGCGCCGACGCTCGCCACACGTAGGCGCCGAATCGCTCCTTCGACTTGCGCTTGTGGGCTGTCGAGAGCCATCCCTCCAGCTTGGTTTGCCTGTTGATGATGAAGACGGTGCAAATTCATTGTGAATGAATCTTTTCTGGGGAAGCTGTAAATACATGCGTCATGCAGGCTTGATGTTGTCCACTTGAAAAGTGCAGCATAGAGTGTTTGTGAAAAAGGGTCGTGGTGTCGTCTACACGAACCTGAAGTTTTGGCGTTCATCCAGCGGAACTTGTCGCAACAGAGGGTGGTGATCCCAGTCCAGCGGGTCAGCGCAGGTCTCCCCGCTGTGGAAGCTCCGCCGATCCAACCACGACATACCGGGGCGCACGTATCCCTTCGACTGGGGTCCATAATCGCCGTCGCGGTGGGCCTCGTGAGATTCATGATCGCCTTCAAATTGCCCACCGCACGCGTATTCACTTGCTTCCTTCGCGTCTCCGCCGTTTTTGCCGCTCCCCTGGGAGCTACCGACGTCCTTGACTCTGCTGTGCTGGCTTCCTGATCGACTGCCGGAAAACCTCGTACTCCAGTGATCGTCACCACCATGGTCACTGTCACTGGCGGAATAGTTTTTGCTGGCGAAGTCCTTCTCGCTGCCGCGCTGGCTGTGCGGATTACTACAAGGAAGGCTACTGTAGCTCTTCAAGCCACGATCAATATCCCGCCGACCAGGCTGGTCGCAGTAATCTCTGGCCTTGCTCGGCGGCGAGGCGTACCCATCCCCACCGCCGCCGATAGCATCCATGAAATTCTTCCCGCAGTCGTTCTCGCTGCCGGCATACGAGTGTGCACGATAAGATCGCGCGGGCGAGGGGTGGTCCAGCCACGTCGAACTCGACATGGTGCCTGCGAGTGTCACCAACAACCCAGCAGCGCTCGCAGCAGCGTCGATGATCGACCAGCTTGGCTACCGAGGACCTGCAAAAATCACCGCAGCCTCCCTTCTCGTCACCGACTTGCGACGACACAGCGCGCGCAATCCACAATCCACGCCCAGCAACTGGCTCCAAGTAACGGACGCCGGCGTGGCTCCCAAGGCGGCGGTTAATTCTATAACCGCCGACTCGTGACGATGCCCATACCGACAGAGTCTCTCAGACACACATATTAGCTCTTGCTTCTGTGTTGGGACCCAGTTATTGTAGAAACACGATAATATTTATTTTTTGAAGAAGGATAAACTACGAACAGTGTTTGTAATTTGTAAATTTTTAAATTGTGGTAATGGGAAAGAGAACCGTTATGATAATGCGAAGCTCAGAGCTTAATTGAGGTTTATGACATCTTTTTTGTTTTATTGAAAAGAATGACTGTAGTAGAAAGAAATGTGGGGGACAATGATTGCTCTGAACCTTTCTAGTATTGCTTGTTGAGGTCGATGTATGGTTATTTTCAAGTTTTTGATTTGAGTGTATGTATGATTCATTGAACTTTGTGATCATTGAATTGTGACGTGATATTTATCCACTTCGAAGTTGGAAAACTGGTATTTTTGATATAGACTAAAAATAATTAATAATATTAATACTTATCTTGAGGTAATTAAGAGCTTCAAATTTATAATTATACATATTTTCACATTTATAATTTTATAATTCTTTTAATTTTGTAAATTAAAATAATAGTAATTGATATTTTAGAGAATGCCATGACTTAGTGTACCAGGGTTTTGTGAATTTCTGTGAGTAACGTACCAATTTTATTTTATATCATAAAAGATCTTATAAAAAGTTTAGAAATGTGCTATAAACATTTAGTGTATAATTAAAAAATTTAAAATTAGGTGAAATATATTTTTTCAACAAACACATTTAAAGTTCAAAACATAAGGATATATATATATATATATATATATATATATACGGAACACAATTATAAAATGATCATAATTTAATTTTTAATTTTTAATTTAAAAAATCAAAAATCAAAAATCAAAAAACACACTTCACTATTTTTTTCTTTTCAAAAAAAAATCAATCGAGGTCTTCAATTATTGTCAACATAACCAAATTGAAACAATGTTCTTCAAAACCTAAATCAACTCTCTCTACACTCGCACACATCAAAACCAAAAACAAGAGACATTGATTAAAATTCTCAACAGCTAAATCTTCCCAAAACATACAACATGAAAAACATCTCGCATGTTCATGAACAAACGAAACCACAACCTTGAGTCACATAAACTTACACATGTAGGAGAAGAAAATATAAAATATAAAATATCTCGAATCTTAGTGTTCCGTTCGCTCTACAAATCACCTCAGTAACCGCACACCATCGCACTGTCGGTGAAAACTGCGCATCATCGGCAAAGAGAATTTGAAAATTGTGGGGTCCTCGTGTGCTCCGCCGGCGATGCGTCGTCACCCGATGACGACCGTGATGTCATCGATCCACGCGTACTTGGGCACTTCCAGGTTGCGCGGCGCGGGGCCCTTGCGGATGCGGCCCGAGATGTCGTAATGGGAGCCGTGGCAGGGGCAGAACCATCCGCCGTAGTCTCCCGCGCCCGGAAGCGGCACGCACCCTAAGTGGGTGCACACGCCGACCACGATCAGGTACGTTGGATTCGTCGCTCGGGCCGCGTCGGTCTCCGGATCCCGCAGTTCTGACAGGCTAACCGAATTTGCGAGCTTAATGTCCGCCTCTGTTCTGTTGCGCACAAACACCGGCTTCCCTCGCCACTTCACCGTCACCGTGTTTCCTGCTGTGATGCTACTCACGTCCATCTCCAGAGACGCCATCGCTAGCACGTCTTTGCTCGCCGACATGGACAGGATGACTTTGCATGCGAACAGCCGCAGGCCCGCCGCGAGCATGCAGCGCCCGATCGTGAGAATGAAGTAGGAGAAGGCCCTCTTGCTTGGGTCGCCCGGCGGGTGACGGTCCATGCATGACTCGTCATAAGTGATCTGGTTGGTTGGGCTCTTGAGTGCCGCGACTGTCGCTGGCAGATCTCTTCCCGGGGATATTTGGTGGCTTAGACCTGCAGTCCCTCCCTCCGAGGCGGCCATTTGGTTAAAACTTGGCCCCACACTTCAATCCCCGCAGGGGCAGATGAACACTACCGTCGTCGCCGTCGTCTACATCAGAAGTGACATGCAGCTGATGTATGAAGCCAGTCTTACTCTTTGCTATCAGATTGTATAGCAAGTTCGTCACTGAGAAATTGAACCCTAACATGCCTCCCTACGCATTGAACACCTTGAGAAAAATTTGAAGCGTTGAGGAATTCTTTAGTCTATGGGTGTAAATTTAGAGAGACTGTGATGGACGCTGGCTTATCAACTGAAAGTTATCTAACAGGTGAAGCATAACTCATTACCGCGAGTGAAGATAACTTGCCCAGTATTCGGCTTCAACCAAAGCTCCAGATGAGACCTTGTCTCGGGTCTGCCCTTTGCGATCCAACCATGGCGCTCAACACTTGTGTGGAGTCGAGGAGAGCCAAATTCAGCAGGCAATCGTTGCAACACTACAGATAAAACGGAATCAGAGGAGAGAGGTCGCAGGAGCGGAAGCATCCGCCTGTTAAGTGTTCTCAACATCATGAGCACAAGGCACTCAGTATCGCTGCCGCCTTAATCAAGAATACAGGAAATTCGAAGTAGGATCGAGAGTCTACTCGTGGAACTGACTCCCAACATTGCTCGATCGGTAACATTCACACGCTCTGCGTTTCAACTCTTTCATGACGGTTGCGGTGGTGGTTCAAACGGCTTACTTAACACGGGGCCACGTTTCGACTGCCTGCCATGAACAATGGTCTCACTGGGACTCCAATCGGCTCCGAACCTCATCGATTTCCTGTTTGTGTACAGTTTCAGATTGCTCTAAAAGCGACTGCGTTCTGCCTCATAATCCCGCGGTGTTCGTGTAGATAACAGATCGCGAAGACAGCAAAAAAGAGCTCTAGACCACAAAAGACTTCAGATCCTTCTTCCGTGAACTGCAACAGCAGATTCGAGATACTTAGCAAAGTGGAAAGTCTGCAGGACGGAACGAATCTGACTAGTAAAATGGGATTGTCAGTTGGGAAACCAACAACGCGTCGCTCCTCGCAGCGGTCATCATCCAGTATGGGGTCCGCTACCGCCTTTGCTCAGCACGTCGTTTCCGATTAATTAGGGCACCGGTCACCGGTTCGCTGCTACCTAGGTATTGACAGGGCCTCAATCGATAGCACGAAGAGTTGGCTCTCAGTTAGTACATCGTGAGTTCATTCATCCAGGTCGAGAACTGTCCGCTATGCTTCCTAATGGAAAAGGTACCGTTAAGATCAACCTGTTCAGTGTTTTATTTCGTTTTATTTTATATTTCAAGCATTGAAATCTTTACTGTCTCTTCTACATAAATTGCTATTAAATTTAACTCATCTAATGATACTTGTTAATGATATAGTGTTCAAATAATCACTCTCTTTCAAAAGAATTATTCTAGTGTACATTTTTTGTATTAATAAATAATTTTTGTTTCTAAAGGGGACTTTATACTTAGAGGACAAGGTGAGAAGAAACAAGTTTTAAATTATTTGATTGGTTGAAATTGGAAAGTCTTATTAAGTTTGTATTATACTTGGCAAAATTAGTCTAACAACTCTAAGAGGAAAAGATGAGGTGAAATAAATGTTTTTTTACATGACATGAATAGCATTGTTTCCTTGAATTTCTATTAGGCCATCTCAAGAGATTTTTTTTTAATAAAACTAAGATATAAGCTGGCATATTTAGACTTGTAATAAAGAATAATATGGTTCATTTTATGGTCTCTTTTCACTTTATACTACATCCAAAAGCCAAGGCTTCTAAATGAGGGCTTTTTTTACCAAGCAAGAGTCCCATGGTCTTTCAAAGTGGACTTCTATGTATAAAGTCTCTCTAAGTGCTTGGTTTTGATCAAATTAAATGATGAATAAATTAATATTTTTTTCAATAATAGATTTCCCAACTGACAATCCCAATTTATACCAATTTATAGTGTGTATATATATATATATATATATATACACTTATCTTCATTCTTTGCACATATATACAATAGACAATGTCCTTCAACTTTAAAAGTAAACTAAAGTATTACAACAATATCATTTATATGAAAATTTAAAATTTAAAAAAAAAAAAAAAAAAAAAAAAAAAAAACATGCATTCTATGATAAGAAAATCAAAAAACAAAAAAATAAACATATGTATTATGCTTGTAAAAAATTATTCCTGTAACATTTGAATGATTATATATGATGTGATATTCTTAATCTTTCAATACAATAAAAAAAAATTACTGTAAGTGATTATTTTTTTCAATAATTTTTACATTTGAGAATTTGGTACAACAATAGTATCTTCAACTATTTAATTGAACTTTTACACACTTTATTTATTTTTCTAACTATTTGATTTATGCTTTAAAAAAAATACATGAAATGACACATATTAAATGTGAGCTGCATTATTGCTTACCAAAATAGTTTTTGTTTGACAAAGAACAAGCTTGTATTTGTTGATGAAATATTCAGTCATACACGTTTGTATGTATATATATATATATATATATGAACCCAAAAAATTTAAGTAATAAAATAATTTTAGAATTTGGTTTTTAGTGGTTGTAAACTAAATTAGATTCTGTTGTAACTGTGCACTTTTTATTTGTATCCTTATCCCTTTTTACCTTAAACTTAAACACTACTTCCAATGTGAGAGTTTTCAAAAGCATTAATTAATCATGTTCTTTTTTTAAAATATAAAAATATTAAACTTGTGGTACTAAACTTAATATCACTATTTTATTCCTAAGATGAAAACAAAAAAACAAATAGAAACACATTAATTAATGAACCTTTTGGCAGCTTGTAATGAATTTTCTAATCTGGTATGGGCTTGTAAAAGGAAATTATTTTGTTCTTGCAAATATAGAAAATCCTGCTTACAACATTTACAAAAAAAAAGAAAAAAAAAAGAAGGAAAGGTTTAACTCTATAAATAATACAAGGCCCATTATAAGCACAAAGAAGTTTAATTTATTTAGAAAACGTGTATTTAGTTTTGACTGTATTGATAATACAATGCTTAAGAATAATACATAAAGAAAAACAAATAAATTCTAGAGTCTTCAAAAAAATTAAAATTTATTTATTTATTTATTTATTCTTCTGCAAATCAGTATACTGAAAAACCAGAAGGTTTACCTTGTCATTTCTATATTTGTAGTAAAAAAACTGGTCCGAATCCATCCAAAAGGATGGACTTTTTGATACATTTCTTCCATGCACTTTATCATCATACATTTCATAATTGCAACTGTTCAATCAAATTTTTGATGAATGGATATATGAAAAGGATTATAATATTAAATTTTTGTTATATATAATATAGAAAACTATTTTTTTACTAATTTATTAATATATCTCATTTTTAATAATCCATTTTGGACTCAAATCAAAATTAAATTCTTATAGTCATGAAATCAAAAAATACACGGTGAATATATTTATATTACCCATTATTTTTATTTGTATTTTATTTTGGGGGAGAGAGAGCACATTATTCTTCAATCTAGTATCAAAAACATATATAAATCTATTTCTTTTAAAAGGATGATGTGAGGATAATGTTGTTCAATTTATTTAGCACAAGGAAAAATAAATATGCCTTTGCAATGCGGATTTTATATTTTGTTGGTCTTGATGTTGTTCTTGTGCTTCTAGTAGTTCAATATATGCCCTTTGAATCTGTATGTAGATAAACATATTTTCAGAAGAAAAAAAAAATACAACACACAAGGAAAAATAAATATGTGTAAACATCAATTTGTATTATCAAGTCTTTAAACATGTGCTACTAAGGTAGATATAAATTGAGTTCTCTCTATCCATACACATAATATATATTCCACACATATATATAGACATGTGATCAAAAATGTTCAAATCCATTTACATTCAATTTCTTTTAAACAGAAAATATTATAGAATTGAACCTTAAATCACTACTCTAATCATTATGCCAAAATTTAGAAATTTAAAATTTATGATATATATATATATATATATATATATATATATCACAAATTTATAGTTAATTTTCTTTTCATTAAATTAAATATGGAATAATAGCATGGAGGATGTTACAATTACTCTACCTTGGGGTGCTTTACGGCAGTGTGAACGCAACCCTGTTGGTTAGGATTTTGAGAAACCTGGAGGTGTTGCCACGTGGCATCTTGGTGAAGCAGCTGTTGAGCCTGAGGTAACAACAGTTAAGGGTTTAGAGAACCCACAGAGTAGCATGCTCTATAGGGTTTAGGGTTTAGGCCACAGACAACCCACAAAGAGTGTCTTTATTAGGGTTTAGGGTACGCATTAACCAGAAGAAATACACCCTATGTAGCATTCAAATTGCGAGAAACCCAAATAACATCATCTTTAGAATTTAGGGTTTTAGAAACCCACAAAAGCACACCCTCATTAGGGTTCAGGTACAGACAACACATACAAGGACATCTTCTTTAGGGTTTTGGATGATCCACAGAAGAGTTCTCTTTCCTCAATATCTCTTTAATTTAAATTAGGGATTAGGGGTTGGAGATCAAGTTTTTTGTTTTGTTTTTTGTTTTTTCTTTGTATGTGTGTGTGTATGTGTTTAGTTATAGCACCTGAAGCTGAAAAACTTGTAGCATGGCTGCATCTCGTTGAAGCTCAAGGTCCTTGACAAAGCCTTGAACCTCCCCAGCAATGCTAGAGGCCATGGCCCTTGCTCTCTCAACCTCTTCCCTTTGCTTCTCCATCTCCTCCACCCCTTTTGTATTTGTATTGGATCATCATCCCCACCATGCTTACTACTCATACATTTACATAGCCGATAAGAGTTTTTTTTCACTTTTTCAAACACTAATCATCAGAAGATTAAAAGGCAGAATGAGACTTTTGTACCAGAATGAAGCTGTTGACATGTAAATTTTTCATCCAACAAATTCTCCTTTGTTTGCAACATCATTTGTTGTATCCATTTCAGCTCTTGTATCCTCTGCACCCCAAAAATAAATAAAATTATTTATATATATACATAAACTCAAACAAACATGTTTTTCATGCACTTTGTGTTGTAAGTCAACTATGGAAAGCAAGTTACATCACTCAAAAAGCAAATTTACAATACTATGCATGAGATTTACTTTTAATTAAAAATAAGATAAAATAAAAATAAATATTTTAGATATATGGAAGGGTTTTGAAAATTCATTTAAGAGGGAACAAAAGTTTTTGAAATAAGTTGTGTATTGTATACCCTTGGGGATTGGAGATGGCTTTGTTGATCAAGGAATCCTATTTTCACCTCATGTATAAAAGATTCTAATGTACCTGAAATTCTTTCCAACTATAGTTTTTTTTGGTCTATAAGTGTTATGTGATTTTTTTTAATCTATTTTTACTTGAATTTTGTTTAGACATGCATGTTAAATAATAGTAACTAAAAGAAATCTACAAATATTATTATGTGTGATTTTGAAAAACAAGTACAAAAAAAAAAGGAAAAGATTGTAATAATTATTCAGTATTTATAATTTAAAAAATCAAAAGATTTATGTACAATTATTATTATTATTATTATATTAGAAAATAAAATTCATGACATTGAATTTACCAGTTTTTTATTCTCAATTGTTTGATGTTTGTCTCTGTTCATAATAGATCTATGCTCAAGCATTACTTCACCCATTAATTTATTCCATGTTGTTTTATTCTTAGGATACATTCGTTTCTTAAATTTATGTATTTTTTTAAATTCTTTGAATTTTTTGGACCAATCATTAGCACTTGCAATTAACCTTTTCAAAACGTCTACAATGAGCATCTGCTTATTTATGGATTATTTTGTTAATAAATAAAAATAACTATAACTTTACTCTTTAGATGTGTCATGCCAAATATTTTTTTTCAAAAATATGACTTTCAAAAATGTGTGTTGAATTTAATTTTTAAATAACAACTAATTTATATTTTTTTCTAAAATATAATGTAATAAATTACTTCGTTTTTAATTTTTTAATATTTGAATACTGCACATCAAAATCAATTTCTGATATTTTTAATGAAATATTAAGAAAACTATTAAATATGCAGTAATATACCTCTTTATTTGAGTTTTTTTCCTTTTCATTTAATTTGGCTAGGTATGAATTGTTGTAAATTTCTATCTAAAAGGAATGTACATGAAAAAAATATATATATGTACAAAATTTAATACATATGTATACAAAATTTTAAAAATATTTATAAAAATTTTAAAAATTATAATTGATATTTTTAATAAAATCAAGATAATGTTTAAAAATTAATTTGAAATTTGAAAAATAATTCTAAGCAATATATATCAACCTCTACAAAGACAAGTTTACTGTGTAATTACGTGGTATTTAAAAAACAAATTTGTATTCAGAAAAAACTCAGACTTGAACTTACATAAATTTTATCTAAAATCAAACTTTTACATATTCAAAAATGGATTTAACTTTCATACTTACTTCTTTTGTATGAACATTTTGGAGTGACTTAAAATGTTCTTTAAAACCCTTTGAATTATCTCTATTCAATTGTACATCTAGTTGAATTTCTGAAGCCAATTTTTGTGATCTTTCTTTAAGTATCCCATACTCTTTAATTAACTTTGCTTCACTTTTAATTCCAACATCGGCATTTTGTTTTTCAAGTTGTAAACAAATGCTTCCAAAATTGAGAACCTAATGAAACAATCCATTGCTATCATTACCAAAAACTTCAAGCAATAATCCAATACCATGTATTGATTGAATATATATATATATATATATATATTATTCAAATAAAATATTACATTCATTAACATTCTAAATAACACATGAATTGATTGTTGAGTTGAATATAAAATAAGACCTCATTTTTCAGTTTTTTATTTTCTTGCTTGACCATCTCAAGCTCCTTTAGTTTTTCATTGTATTCATCTTCTTGATTTTTTGGTTTTATCATAGATTTGGAAGATTCAACTAGAAAGTTTGTAGTCTTGTTTGTTGAAAACTCTTCAACATTGTGCTCCTCATTGAATTGTGTTGCAAAATCATCTTGCGTGTTTTTAATGCATGTCATGCTTTCATTTTTTGAATTAACTTCATCATTTTTCTCTCTAAACTTTTTGATTTAAAGTAAAGATTTAATATCTATTTAATATTAAATTTATAGTATTTCTGTGAATAAAACAAGAAAATACATAACCTAGTAATTCAATAACCTGATGCCAGCAATTCATAAAATTACAATAAATTGTGCAAGATTCTATGATGTTTTCCTTCTAAGCTTAACAGGGTTACTTGCTGATGTGCATCTATCAAGTTTCTTATTTCTCAGCTTCTATATTTACTCTAGAATAAGCAGTTTCTTTTTAGAATTATGTTATAAAAGAAAAAAAAATGGGAATGTTACTCTGTGTGAATTATTTGTTAAATCTCAAGGACTTTAAACCATGAATTTGTAAAAAAATTAATTTCTAGTACTGCATTTACCAAAAACAAATCATAAAATGGAAATATCTATTAAAAAAATCATGTGAACATTCCTAATTCATATATATATGATGAAATACACCACCAGCAGGAAGAAAAAAAGGAGGTACCTTGCAAAACAAATCTGTTTTCTCTCCTTCACATGAGAAACTTTTGTTCTTGTGTTGATCAAATGTACTCAAATTTAGGTCTTTTTTGCAATCATCATCTTCTAAGAGTATCCCTAATATATTTTAAATCACTTCATCATACACAACTAAAACCTCTCAAAATAAAACTACAAACATCTTCAAAAAAAACCCATTTAGGCATCATCATCAAATTTTCCAAATTAGCACACAAAAACAAATTTTATTAGGGTTTGAAAAAGTTATTGATTGAAACATGACTTAGGAGAATCACTTACCAAGGTTATTATCCAAGTCTAGCTTAATGTTTGATAATGTAGTGTCATTTGAATTCTCTTTTATGCATTTATCAGCTATACTGATATTGTAATTGTCAATTTCATTCTTATACCTCATTATATTAAGTCCATTTGGAATCAGTTTTTTATTGTTTAACTTAATAGGTTCAGTAGTATCCGCTAAAATGTGGGTTTTGTTTTCAAATGATATAGGATTTGAAATTTGTCTACGACCAACAATATTAGACCTTTTCCTATTGTTTGTGCTTAAAGATGGATAATATTTTCCAAGACTTAGGCTTGCATTAATGTCTTTTTTTATTGGAAGCTTGAAGTGTTCTTCAAAAGCATCATCTTCTATTTTATAATTTGGACAATCTATGGCGGCTCCATCAGGCAACATTGCCAATATAGCCATTGTATCAAAGTCATCTTCCTTCAATATACATATAAAAAAAAATTATAATTCAACAATCAAATAAATATCAAAATATATCTTAATCACAGTAATCATAATTAAATCGTAAATTGTTCATCACTTAGCACATACCTTAATTTCCTTTTTGGTCTCATTGCTTATCATGTTTTCTTCATAAAGCCCTTTCATCACTTATTTGTTGTAGTCTGATGAAAATTTGAGATGACAATACTAATACAAGTGATGGATCTTAAAATATTTGAAAGTTTTTTTCATCTAAGAAGTCTTCATAAAATATATTCAATTGGAGCAATTTATGAATCACTAATTAAAAATCAGATGACATTTTTCCTCTAATGTTATATGTGTATTTCTTTGAGCTAATTTTAGCAAGTCAAGGCATTTTAAAACAAGATTGGAGGGAGTCAGTTGCATGTGATTAAAATAAAATCAGACACATTATATTTAGCCACAACTTCACTTAATTGATATATCAATATATCTCTATTTTTATACATTAAACACAAGTTTTAAAAAACATATCTTTACATTAAAGTTATATTATTTTTTATTAACTAAAAAACATATCTTTACATTAAAGATTTTGGATGAAAATGAAATATCTTAAAATATATACACACATAGTATATACTAAAAAAAGACAAGTACATGATAACCATGATTTTTGTGTGAGAAGATAGATGTGTATTTTACTTTATATTTTTACAACTAAAAATTAATGTATTTGGTTTTTGAAGACAATTATTTGACATTGCATTATTTACGGGTTATGATAAATAAATTGATTCAATATTTTATGTTTAACAACATTATTATATAAATTAATAAAATACTAAAATTTAAATCAATTGCAACTTATTAAAATACAATCAGATGAAATAAATTCAATGAAATTAATGTATGCAACAGCATCATTATGAAATAATATTTTCATGTGATATAACATCAGCATGGTATAAATATTTAATATTTCGAGGTAAATTTATTTTTTCTGAATTTGATAGACTATTTTAAAGTTAAACCATTTGAAAACTCAATTGGACAAATCTTATGGTTTTGATTTAAGGAATATTTTTAAATCTTTTATGTTTAAAAATAGTTATAGAGTTAAGGGTTTTGTGTAGTTTCAACATTATATACAAGTAGTGGATATGTTGTATGAATTCTAATAATATAATTTTTTTTTATGTTGTTTATTTTAATATTAGACAAGTTTTTATACTGGATTAAAAATCTCATTTGATTTTGATCGTGCAAAATCTTAATCTCACACCTTTTACTACAAAGTTCTTAGTCGCAAATGGTACCTGCTGTAAATGTGCAGCAAATATTCCACTTATATGTGGAAGGTTTAGAACAAATACACGTGTGTGGACATTAATGCTGAACATATTCAAGAGCAAAGAAGGATTGTGGCTGATTAAATCATGAATGCTTTCATGCTATTCAAGCAATACATGCAGAGTTCTGCGGGTGTGGTATGAGCATTACCTTACAAGACTACTTGTAGTAGCTACTACGTCCTTCAGAATTAGCAGGGTAGGATTTTAACCTCTTGAACATCTGTATTTAGCACCATACTATGTGTAATGGATTATATACATCAATCTGATCTGCTCTGGCAACACCTAAGCTAAATTCATCTACATTATAGTGCACTTTTCCTTCTTGGCAGGCTCTGGTTTTGGCATAATTGGTTGGCCCCTGGATGGTCCCTGCATGTTGATGTCCATATTTTAATCAATTTGACCTAAATCAAAAAGTGGTGGAAGGGCTTCCTTATGAGCAGTGGTGGCAGAACAATGAAGCCAGAGAATCAAAAGAGGATGTGCAATCCTTCCCTATCATTCAGACTTGGGAGAGCCTTTCATCACAAAGAAAGTTACTGAATGGGTGGTCAAGTCTTTCAACTTACCACTGCGCGGGTGTAAGGAGAGGGTTGTGGAGAGGCTGGTGCAGGGCCAGAAGATGACTGTGCAGGCATTTGAGGACAATTCTGTTGCGAATGTTGATATTGCTGTTGTTGCCGATCTAACTCTTGCTGAAGCGCCCAAGCCAGCTCTAGGTCGGAAGCACATTGTGGATCCAAGCTGCATAACACAAATATTTAAAAAAATCATTGTCGAGATCCAATTCATACAAGTGAAATCATGGACTGGGCCCATCTAAATCATGTATAATCATCGACAAAATGTGTTAAAAACAAAAAGACGGCCACTACTGAGGTTTTCATTGGCTGAAGTACTTATGACTAGTGCACAGCTATAATAAGCAACGATAAACATTGTAAAAGACAGAGAGGCTAGGAATAACATATACAGTATTCTTACTCTTGTTCAGGTCCCCTACGAGTAGACTTGAAATCCTGAACGCCCTAACCAATGCCAAACATTCAAAAAAGCCAACATAAGCTATACATAAAATTTAACAATTGACTAATGCTCAACATGTAAGTTACAAACTTTGAGGAACTACTCCAGTCAAAGTCAACAGAAAATATAGCAACCCCCCTTGTGTTACAAATAAATTAGAAAACAAAGTTATCCTACAAAATGACGAACTTCGGGGCTTTAAACTCTGTGCTAAGTATATCTCATATGGTTGCTAGGGAATATGAAACGTACTGATGTTTCATTGGAGGCGGGTTCCATGTTCCATGAGCCATTATTGTGTTCCTCCGCAGTAAAAGGAGTAAAATCTCCTTTTAGGAAGATCGTGTCACCGTCAACCTTCCACAACAAAGGGACCAACACGATCACTTCAACTTGAGAAAAACTGGTCCCAGTGAGTATTTCGAGGTTGGCAGAGTCAAAGAGACCATCAAAAGACCGTAAAAAGACTGATGTCATTACTTTGATAATATTACACGGCCAACAGTTCAAAAGTTTGTAAGAAAACCACCAGCTCACTAAGAAATCAGAAATTAAAACAATCAGAATGAGATCGAAAGAGTAACACAGAAATTCAACATCTCAATTTATGCAACAATATTGTCATGTAAGAATATACGATAAGCTACGCCATTGGTTAATAGCATTCGAGCCACATACCGAGTCCAATTGTTCCCAAACCACAGGATGGTGTAAATACCCTTGGTCACTTGCAAGAAGAAGTAACTTACCACCACGCTGCACAAAATGTACCAGATAAAACTCAACTACCCACCGTTACTATTCTCACTCGCACTCTTTTCTCGCAAAAATGCGAACATGTTAATGTACGCTCAGATTCAAAACATGAACCTTGAACTAACCTCAAAGCTTCGAACCCTTAACTCAAAGACAGACTGGCGGCACAAAAAACAGCTAGTATTCTCACTAACTTACAAAACATGGCACTCCTGACATGAAAACTGCGTACCTTGAAAAGAGTGCTGAAGTGGTTGTTCCGGAAAAATACACATAACTCAAGCTCCTTCAGATTTTCAACCAAGCTAAACAGTCTGACATTTCAAGTGCAGGAGACTGGTCATGGTCAAGGTCAAGGTTTCATAAACCTCACACGTGGGACGTTAAAGGTGTCGGGCAATAATTACTCAAACAGTCGAATAGAAAATCCAGCAAACTTAGATGTAGTATGAGTTTGGACCTTAACAATCTGCCCATGCATCCTAAGCACAAACGATGACTTTGCATGCACTTAACTTTCCGCCTAAATTGCAAAATCCAACAGTGAGAAAATCCTAACCAATCATAGCAAGCCAACGTTTCTATCCCTGAAGAACTATCAAGGTCCAAACATTTCAATGATTCAAGGCTTACCCACAGATTGTCAACTGACTTGCATTGTCCTCCAAGAAACGCCGAATTATGTTACCTGCACAGATCAATCGCTCGAAACAATAACGACGTGATATACAAGATAACCTACTAGGTGAAGCATGAAATGACCTTCCATTGAAATATGCATTGTAGCTGTCATTTATTCATACTAACCTTCCCGGTCAGACATATTGACCATCGTATTCTGTGAGCCAGAGTCGCCTTTCCTTGCATGTAGCTGCTCAGAATCAGATTCACTTCCACTAGCTTGCTCGGCCAAAATTACTTCGCCTTCGTACAAAGGTTCAGTGTCACCTTGATTGGAACCACCTAGATTTGCAAAATCATCTTCTCCCTCATAAAGAGGTTCTTCATCTTCAAATCCAGGTCCAAAATTGAGCACATGTGTATGTTGCTGTCCAGCCACAGTGGGTGCTACAACAGTCTCCTCAACTTTGTCTGAAGTTCCTTCTGGATTGAAATCTTTTGGCTCAGTCCTGCCAAACTTCGGGGAGCCTACCTGCTCATCAGATATATTTAAATCTAGGTCTGTTGTCTTTGAGGCTGAATGATTCAGATCAGGTTCCGAACGCTTGTGAACATCAAGGCCTAAATCTTTTGACGATGTGTCATCTTCATTTGTAAAGCTGTCCTCGCCAACATCCAGTAGATTAACGGGCCGATCCACATCATCACCCAAAGCGAATATAGAGGAGCTGCTACTTAGCTCTGAAGGGATTATGTATCTCTCCTCAACAACCTCCTCTATCAGGAAACCTTGATCACTGACATCGGTTGAAGAATGACTCTTAATATCCGTGGACACGCCTGGTTCGTGCATCACAGAGTTCTCTTCTCGAGCTCCAATCTCGGCTACTTCCTCTGGCATGTCGAGCTCTTCCAAAGGAGTTATCAGATGTCCACTAGAGCCAACGGACGTCCCAGATGACAAACTGAAGTTGCCATTATCGCTTAGTTGTCCCTCCAAGTCACCTTTGGCGGGGTCAATCCCATCTGCAGAACTAGCTACCACATTCTGGGAATCCTCAATCTGAGAAAGTTGCAAAGCCTGCACACAAAAGTCGAACAAAACTCTTTCATGTATTCAACTGGAAGAAAAAACGACAAGAAAAAACCTTGGTAGATGTTTTACAAGTACGTTAACTTGAACTTGCTAACCTCTACACTTGTAAATATTTGAAAGTCTTGCTCAGATATTGCTCAGATTTGAAACTCAACATAGTCGTAATATCGGGAGTGGAAGTACGCATTAGCTAGAGGATACAAAAGTACCCAAATTGAGCGTTCATACCAGCATTAACATGGCAGCTTCTTGACTGTCGCCCTTCCTCTGCCGATCAAAAGGTAATTGCTTCGTTTCCTCTTGACTCAGCTCATTTGTAACATCTTCAAAAGATGTATCGCTAGACCACATTTCCTTGGGTAAAGGTTTGGGCACTCCTAAGGTGGCAGTAGTTGCTGCAGCAAAATCAACTGTAGGCTCCTCTAATAAAAGCTCACGGGACCCTGATATCCTGGTAGCTTGCAGTGCAACCAACTTTTCCTGAAGCGTGTTGTAGGAGTCTGACCCAATCACTTCGCTAGTCTCCTTATCCTGAAAGGAGGGCATCACTACATGATTTTATCATCTTCATCAATATAATGAGTTTGAGAATGCTTTTATCGTATCAAAAATGACCAAATTAACATTACACTACAGCGTACAAGACTGAAAGCATCACTCAATCACGACCAAAGAGCTGATCAAGTATTTGAAATCAATCACAAGATACTAAAATTTGTAGTAACCTTACCTGGGGATCGAACAGCCATCCGTGCACAAGGCTGATGTCAAAAAGATCAAAAATTGCGCATTCTGGCGTAAACTCGAAGTCATGTATACTGCAGATCCAGGAGTGGACCCAGTTAGAATCAACTGTATGGTCTAGATTCTGAAATGTCATTTACAAGATTACATTTTATTTTTTATTTTTTTCCGAACAGTATCTTGTAGATAGTGCATTTCGAATGCTGCATAAACTCTGAATGCTCTGTACTTAACAGTTGCCACTTGCATTACTGCTCAGAGTGTCTGAGTGAACGATAAACTGAAGGAGAAACCTCGACATTGGTGAGGGGGAGAGATAACCTAGATCCCAGGCACATGAAATTGACATTATACCTAGCACTAAAAATTTTGTCCCCTGGAAACATACAATCATTTACATCCGCTTAAATATTCAATCAATAAGAGCAAAAATGTCCAATAAAATGAAACTGTAAAATTCAGTATTTACGGGCATTAACCAGCAACTCTAAACACAGCATCCACAAGAAGTTACTTACTGCCTGAACCGAAGGTTTACATCAATGCCAGTACGCAATCGGGGAAGTAGCGGCATAGCATCATCGATATTTTTCTGCAAATTGCGCTCATAGTCCATACTTTTTTCCTGACAATAGACGCGGCAATAAACCCACAATTTTAAAATTATTTGATATAAATAAACAAGTAAACAAAGAAATAAATTTAGTATCAATCAGTTGACAAAAGATTGAACGAAGTCAGGAAATGTGGATGAAAAATCAATGCAGCTGCATCCTCAGCAAGATGGCATCTAGCACAAGGAGCAGCTCGCAAACAACTCACGTGATTGAAATGTCGAAGTCGTTACAGAGAGACGAAGTATCAAATAATGAAAGAGTAGATTACCCCATTTAAGACATTGGTATCAATGAGCCTCTCTGCAATGAGAGACAATAACTTTGATGGAGATACTTCGGTGATATCTATGCCCAAATTGACATCGTTTCGCAGCAAAAGAACATTGCCTGCAAACAAACAGAAAAAAAAAAAACGAAACATCATGTCACATTCTGATGAACTAACGCGAAAAATTCCAACACACACATGCACTTGCTGGAGTGGGTCAGTACTTACAAATAGCTAGTAGTGGGCACGGGCCATTATCGTTCTGGAGCACAATCGGCACTGACCGACCCAGAAACGGAACAACCTTAACCTTGTATAGCGGCCCTGTTTCATCCATGTCCTCATCCTGACGAGCCATTTCCACAACCTTGAGAACAAATTATAAAGCTGGAGTACTCAAAACGTCATGCTGCTTTCAACATCTCCACCAAAGCTGCCATTCCCACAACAGGTTAAATTTGAATATAATTCCCAAGCAACCCCCTATATTCTAATTCATACAGAAGACCATACTATTAACGATACCCTCCTGATTGCTCCAAGGGTGGACTATTCGTGACGTGGTCATAAATGGAGTAACGGATCATGCACCCCTGACAAACTAATAAAAGCAGAGCAATGCATAATCAGCTTAAACCTAATTCACACTTGATTTACAGAGCCGTTTCTGGAAAATAATATGCACACCATCATTCAAAAGATGATTGGTCAACACCATTTCTATCTGAACCAGTAAAGAATTACCACAAGAAGATGGCGAAAGGTGGCCAAATAATAATAATAATAATAATAATAAAATGAAGTAAAATGAGAATTTTTTTTTTAAAATCGTGGATAAAGGGGAAAGACAACAAAGAATAAGATAGTCTGTATATGATCTCCACCCCTCCAAAACTGAATTCTAGCACAAAATTATCCTCTACAAGCTCAAGATCAGTGCGTCTCAACATCGCGTGACCATCATACCAATATGATGCACTAAAATGGCTCAACCTTGCAGCACTATCTACGATTGACGCTTCTCATAGTAGAGTAACATACAACAAGCAGTGAAGTAATAAATCCCACTCATGATCTGTCAAATCAATGGCATCTAGCGCAAAACCTTCCGAAATCTTCACACAGTGTTGTATCCAAACTCCTTATAACCATTTCCTCTTCATACCAATAGAGAGAAGCTTATAAAGAGCAGATATGCAGCGTCTTACACGTACATGTCGCTTTTGCAAAGAAATGAAGAAGGCACCAAAACATCACAAAACAAGTCGAGGGAACCAAGCGTACCTCAGAGAACAATTCAATGCCTAAGGGTGCTTCTCATCCTCAACCACGCCCATCAACCTAGCCGAAAACCCAAGAAGATGATCGTCAGTCTCCCAACTACCCTACACATGATTGGCTCCAAAACAATGGACACTCGATTCCGAACCGGCAACGCGAATCCCGCACTCAAGAATCGCACGGCGCCCCAGGGTGCTCCCCAACCCTCTGAACCCGATCCCACGAAGGCCAACCCCGACCTACCGTACACCTCACCGAAAACAGCGAGGTGGATGCTGCAATTGACGGCATTCACACAAAGCTTGAGAACGAGAACAACGACGACGACGATGGCGACGTCTTCGGCAGCAAGCTTTCCGAGGGCTTTGCAAAAATGATATAGGCAAGCAGAGTAGCTCCCGGCGAAGCAATCCCTTGCTGCTGCTCTCTTCTGTGGAATATGACGAAAACCCAAAAAAAAAAAAAAAAAAAAAAAAAAACAAGAACCCAAAAAACCCAAAAAAAAAACCCCAAAAAAAACACCTATAAAAAAACCGAGAAAAACCCAAAAAAAAAAAAAAAAAAAAAAAAAAACCCAACAAAGAATCAGGAACATGAAAAAAACGAATCCGGAGAAGGTGCGAGAGCCCACCTAGCGGTAGAAACCCTAAAGCGGAGGAAACTCATGCGGAAAAGGCAATTAGAGGTTATATGGTACCTGGACTTCGCATCGTCGCCACCACCATCGCCACCCTCACCGAAGCTGGGTGCCCCCGAAACTGCGATTTCATGGCCCATTTTCATGAAGCCTGCTTTGGGATGTGAGGGAAAACAAACCCACAAACAAAAATAACAAAAATAAAATAAAATAAAATAAAATAAAACTATTCAAACGTGGTGAAAAAGTAGTAGGAAAAAAGTAGTTTAAAAGTTGGAGCAAGACACTTGATTGTAAACCCACTTCAAGCACCTTCTTTCTCAAACATTTCTTGTTATTGTAATCTTTTTCTTTTTCATTTCATGATGTTTAGAAAGTGTTATGAGAAGTTGGATTTTCTAAAATGAAATGTTGCAATGAGTTGGTTTTTAACGGAAATGAAAGAGAGCTAATAGATTTGGTATTGGTGATAAGTGTGCATGCATATACTTATGACAATAACACATGATTTGGTTGATTGATTTATTAAGATTTTATTATTATTATTATTGTTAAAGTGCCTTTCACATGTGTAGTAATCATAATGTCTTGAGATTTTTTTTCTTTTACATATATTTATGCATTTATTATTCTTTCAAATTCTTAAAAAATATACACTTTTTAATTATGAACTAATTTTAATTGTAGTATAATAAAACAAAATCTAACATAAATTTTTTATTTTATAAAATTAATTTAATTAATGTTAAGAATTGAGATATTATTTAGAAATTTAATAGAGATCTTTCTAAATGAATATAAATTCTAAAACTTGTAACAACAAGAAAAAATTGTGTTTGCATTGTTAAAAATCTAACTATAAAGTCAACTTTGTTTGGTTCAATGTCATAATGTCTCTTTAATAAATAACAAAAGTCATTTATTTCGTTATAGGAAATTCAGTAGCATTATTATATGTATTTTTTATCACCAAAATATATATATATATATATATATATTTTTTAAGGGTAATTTTATAGGTTTTTTTTGTTTTTTTGTTTTAAATTATAGTATAGTAATTTTTATGCAATAAAGTAGGTTAATTTGTGTATCCATTCTTTTATAAGCTAATATTATTACTAGTCT
The DNA here is from genome assembly GCA_036785485.1 of Physcomitrellopsis africana. Classification (NCBI taxonomy): domain Eukaryota; kingdom Viridiplantae; phylum Streptophyta; class Bryopsida; order Funariales; family Funariaceae; genus Physcomitrellopsis; species Physcomitrellopsis africana. Next base: position 26,786 of record JAWRVF010000759.1, read on the forward strand.
TTCATTCACGTGAGATAATTTTAAAAGGATTTTGAGACATTTTTATTTCATTTTATAATCAATTCATGGTTTTTATTAGGTATTTTTTTCAAATTTATTTCTTATATGTATTTTACTTCTTGGTTATGTCTAGCATATCCAAAAAGAAATATAAAATATTTTTTATTTAACATATTATATGCAATAAAGTCAAATTTTAATGCATTTATAGAAACACACAATTTTATAGTATTTTTGTTGCTGCAATTTACACATCCACCTCTGTACAATAGCACTCAACTTCTTCATTATTATTCACATTGCTTTATCATAGACCAGTGAATTAGTTATATATCATTTCAATTTTAAAATGTATCCATGTTTTCTTTGCATGGTAATTCCATTATTTTATTATATTTATCTTCTTTTTTCCTTTCACACACCAACTTTTATTAATATTTTTTACTTTAGGTTTTATATGTTGATTCATTTACTTTTATAATAATAAAATTAATTATTTGTGTTCTAGTCAAAATCTTTTATTATTAATTGAGATTTAAAATATAAATAAAATTTTAATATACTTTAAATTTTTATTTTTAAATTTATATTTCTAATATATAACATATTTAGAATAATTATTAAGTTGAAAAGATCTATAAACTTCAATACAATCTTAAATGTAAGGTGATTTTTGTTGTAAAGTTTTTTACATTCACAACTTTATTTTAACTCAATGATTTATCTAATGTCTATTTTAGCTTTTTTTAAATGCATAATACTTTGAAATAATAATAAAATAATAAATGCATAATACTTTGAAATATTATTTTAGTATTATGATTGTCTTTTATACTATGCATTCACTTGCCTTGTCTTAGTATGGTCTTTGTTTTCTTGACTAAAATCAAGTTTTTTTTAGTGATTTCTAAATTTTTAATATTAAAGATTAAAGTGGATCTACTCTATAAATCTCACTAAATAATGATATTTTCAACTTTTGAATATATTCCTAGGTTAAAGCTAATTTCTTAATTCCTTAGTTCATCTTCTATTTGGTTTATTTATTTGTTAAAAAAACTTTTTAATGGCTATTTCTTTCCAAATAGTTGTTTTTCAAAAATGCACTTGCAAATTTGGATCTTCATGGCACACAATAATTATATATAATTTTGAACTTTGCAAACTCAATACATTTTATAGGAATATTTTTTTAATCTATAAATAATTATTTTACTTGTAATTATTAAAATATTATGCCTTTCTAATATTTTGGGTGAAAGTCAAAATATTGCAAAATCAAGTTGACAATAATACTTTAGTTTAACATATGTCAAAATAGAACTGCCATGTCTTCTAAAAGTTAGTTACAATAAATAATAAATTTATAAAAATATATATATAAATTGATATTTCTTGAATTTATTACTTTTGTATAAAATTCATGAATTACTAACCAAGACTTTTTTTCTAATATTAATATTATTTTAACATTCTTATCTTCTTCAAATGTATTTTTTAAGTTAAAATAATTTAAAGCTAGAAGTATTGATTAAATAAATTTGAGACCTTTAAGGGATATGTTTATATTATTTTGTATTCTTTGTTGATACTATTATTCGGAAAAATGAATCATAACTTAGAAAGTCAAAAAGAATGTAAATAAAATTACAGTAATTTTTGAGGCCAAAGAATGTTTATAGTTTTGCTTTATTGCTAGTTTTTTATATTGTTCAATCGTCTTTACTTTCTTCATTACTGATTTGATGCCATTATTTATGATAACATGCCCCACAAAACCTTTTTTTTTTTTTTTTTTTTTCTTCTATATTCATATTGCGGAATAAATAATAAAATTGGTTTATTATAAATTTAAACTTTTTTCTAGATAAGGGAAATTTAAATAAACCTCAACTAACTGTAAATGTATGTTTTTGATAACAAATCCACAACAAATCCATGAAGATGACTAAACAGGAGGTCCCTTCATATATTATAAAAAAACCTCACACAATCCCACCTCCATTACCACTATAATCAATGTTGTTTCCCCACTTCAACCCCTCGGCAAGAACAAAAATAATAAAAACAAAATAAGGTTTCGTAAGTTGATACGGGAATTGCGATATAAGGCAACCCTACATTTTTCTGCAACCCGATTCACACGTGCAACCCCAAAACCACAGCGAGGTCGCGACCTTTCGGGACGTCCCCAAAATTTGAGGACGTGGATCGGGATGGCCTCGTATTCGTCGAGCCGGTGTGAACACGCGCCGTGGCCGCGACGAGAGAGGCGCGCTCGCGGTGCCCGATGGCCCCCGTTTTGTCGACTAATTTCTTCCGAGCTCGCTGTTGACGTCGTCGTCGTCGTTGTTGTTTTTGTTGTTGATGGTTTTGCTGTCTTCACAACTGTCAACAATGGGATTTTCTGTCGCTGTTGCGATTCCGCATTTCTGAGGTTGGGTGTGCACATTGCACGCAGGCGCTGTCGCCATGGCGGGCCTCGCCCTGGCTTTAGCCGCCGACTTGCCGGCGATCGCCTCCAAATCCAGCTTACATTCTTTCTCCACCATCAGTGCACTCGCGGCCACCGCCGCTGCCTCCTCTACTGTCTCATTTCTGGGTCCTCCACTGTTCGCGCACTTCATTGCTAGGTGGGTACCTGCTGCGCGAGATCCGCCCTTGGACTGCATCACTTCGGTTTGGGAGTGGTCCCCTGCGAAAGATCGGTTCATTAGTGAAATCGCGTCACTGTGGAAACGAAACAATCAATCCCTTGGATCTTTTGTTCCTAGGGTTCTGTTGTGTCTCCGTAGTAGCAGGTTTTTGGAAGTCCACGCCTGGTAGATCATTGGTGCCCAGGGCGAGGTCTTCGGTAGGTTGTTGTAGTTGGTCAGGTTTGGATGTCTGGAGTTTTGAGGGACGAGAAGTGTTGGGAACCACGGACGATCAGCTCTCCGCAGAAGTGTGGGGGTATGCTTTCAGTAGCTTTTCGTAGTGGAACTTTTTATGCATCGCTTATGGTTGTTCAGCCTGAAGATTTGTTTCGCTGCTAGGATTTGAGGTTTACGCTCTCGATCACGTGTAAACAGATGCCGTGGTTTTTAAAGCAATCACGTTTGTCCTCTTTTCTTCGTCATGGTGCGTGTATGTACATCCGCAGCTGTATGGTTCTGAGGGCCTGAAATAGAAGGTGGTCATAACCATTAGGTTCAATTGTGATCTGAGTTGAAAAATGTGCGAATCTCCTTTGGGTGTGTAATTTTACCTCAGGCCTGTGAATAACACTTTGCGAAGCACAATAACCTTTTCAAACGGATGAAATTCGTATCACATTCAATTCTTCCGTGTACACTTGTGCTCGTGAGATTTTCGAGTTGCGAGGATGATCATCTGCACTGCGATCTGAAAATCTGATTATCACCGTGTTAGCATCCAGAGGTGTCTGGTATCGGAAGACTTTCTCGACGAGATTTCTGCAGTACTTGAATTCTGGAGCTGATTTATACTCTTTTCAGCCTGGTGCTACTGTCAACCCAGTTGTGGGGCCATTGTTTTCTAACCATTTTGGCGTTTGGCGATTGTAGGGACTGGACTGAGCACGTTGCCTACTGTAATGCGACAATTGCAGACGCAGACAACTGGGAAGATAGTGTTTCTGTGCCAATTCAGAGATACGCAGCGGGAAAGAAGTACGACATTGAGTTGAAGCCTCTTTTTTCTGCCTTTAGACCTAGGGCAATTGGAGCAACAACAATCAGAGCTCTCCTTGTTAATTACCTCCCTTTGCTTGAGGCTTATTTGCAACCCGAGGATGACGATCTCGAGGAAGATCGTGATCGTCCTGCGCGGCCTCCGACAGATCCAGTTGTCCCGCTGAAGCGATCAGTTACACATATATTGCGCGAGGTACATCTTTCTCTTTCATCAGTAATTGGAGTATCCAATTGCAACTCATTCTGCACTCGACCCTGTGGTTTCATGACTGTGGCTATCGAAATGTATTCTCTTGTGCTGATAGATGCAAGTTCGGTAAAGGGCTGTCGCACTTGGCTCCTCTATCTGGGATGGTAAAGGATGAAACACTCAATTTCAAACGTAGCAGGTAAGGGTGCTCCCGCGCCACATTCATGTTTGATGCGGATGTGCGTGTGTTATTGTTCCGAAATGGGGTACTTTTGCTGTGGGTTTAAATGTCTTTTGCTTTGTCCATCTTAGGTTTCTGTCATCACGACAAGACGAGTACTGGAGAGGGTAGCTGTTCATCATGTTACTGATCGTATGGCATGGAAACTTCTCAAAGGTGATTCTTCGCAATTTGTGTCTGAATATTTGCATACTTATCTCTGTTCTCGACAGTCTTAATGTTTTATCTTAATGGATTTTGCCAGTATTGAAGATCTTTTCCTCGTCACCATGTGTTGATGCCTGTCCCATGGTTACGAGTTCGCTCTCGAACTGGGCTAGTGATCGTCGATGACTTATTAGCTATCGTGGGTCGGGCCGCATCACTAATGAGTTGGATAACTTGCAGATATTTCGAAGTCTGCAATTCGCAAAGCAGGGAGGGACCTGTCTCCTGTAGAGATGTTCACAGCTGTGAGCAAAACAACTTTTCGAGGTGTGTGTTACTTGTGTCAAATCAAGCTTCACGTTTGCTATTTGTGGCATCAAACTAGTGGGTCTCTCTGTCATGTGTTCAATTGTTTTGTATTTAATGCACTTGTTCTGGTGTGGTGCGATGGTTTTGATCCTTGAGTAAATACATGCTGGCTGCAGCTCATGCACTAGGAGTATTCGCAAATTGGATGGTGCAATTGATAATTGATTCCTATAGAAGTGTACGGATCTCTTTCATGGTGCGATCGAAAAAGGGAAAACCAATGGGACTGGAAATAGTAGAGCTGAAACGACTAGCGCGTAGAACAGCAGGAAACACACTCAAGGGTGGTGCTTCACTTGTCTTTGCATCGATTGGTGCTGGCCTTGGTACGATCCTCATCAGGCCCTCCACTGGAACCTGGATCGGTAACTCTCCTCAACAAATCACCTGTCATGTGCTCTATTTGGGTTTTTGGGCTACGTGCTCTGATGGCACCAGTCTTGTGGTTTGAATGTGCTGATGGGCTTTGACTCTGTGCACGCAGGCTGCGCCGCTGGTGATTTTGCGGGGCCTTTTTTGGTAGGACTTTGGTTGGACACTTGGATTGTGTACGACAGCTCTCCTCCCGGATCAGATAAAGGTCAGTGAGTGCTCATTGTGATCATTCAATGCACAACAGTAGCAGGAATGTTCGTCTCCAGTAGCTCACCATTTTAGAATAACATTTACCTGAGGGAATCCTCGGAACGTCCAAGGTCAGTTTGTATTCCGGTTTGCCAGATGCATGGAGATGATAAGAGTGAAAAGCAGTCGGTATCAAACATTGGATTGGTGATTTTATCTTATTGTATCATTGCTACTTGTATTGAAAACCAGGAAGCTTGGTTTGGGTTGCAGTTCATGTTTTTTTGTCCAAATCTGTACAGGGAGGTCAAGATGACTCAAAATACCGTTGTACACATTTTCTAGAAGATCAAATCCAGTGTGGTAATCCTGAGTGGTATATTGCTCTATGGTTCTAATGTGTTTGGCATTATTTGCTTTAGTTGATGTAAGGTGATGACCAGGCTGCACCGTGTTTTGAGGCCTGAGATCTTGCAAATTTCTGCAGTGGTAAGTAATGTACGGATTCGTTAGTTGTCATGGCATGTCTTGAACTACGGTGTTGAATGTTATTCAACATGCTTGGTGAAAAGAAAACTTCACTCAGTAGTAGAATTTGCTGATGAACTAGTTTGTTGGAACGTTCTCCTGGTATAGCATGAAGGGTGTATGTTGGTGGCTACTTCAAGCTTTACTTGTGCCTTCAAATAACTTCAACATATCATGTTTCTTTGTATGTTAAAAAACTGACCTAAATCATTTATTTATGTATTTAGTTCTTTCCGTTGTTCTTATATGTATGCTTAGACACACACGCCTTTTCTCAATTATGCATTCTCGAAGTTCCATCTTTTATTTATTTAATTGCTTGTATGTATAACAGAATTTGTGTTTTAGTATTTTTGTGTAGATTTTGAAATCTTTCTACCTAATTTTTTATAAAGGTCAGACAAAACATTACCTTTTGTGAGAAATCTATATATTTATTGGTCCAGGCACGTTTAGTAATTTTTTTCTTTTGTAATGATGTTTTTAAATTTTCATTTGGAATAAAATGTGGCGATGCCATTGAGTTCTTTTCTGTTTTTTTAAAAAAATTCTTGACAACCAATAGCGTGGTAATTAGTCTGCAAATATAAAATCCATTCCCAAGACTCCCAAGACATGTTAGCAAAGTGGAGATTAAAAATAAACATACAATAAAAAGGGAATCCCTACGAGGACACTCCTTTCTTTTTGTGTGGACATCGTTGTGTATATACATTAAAACTCTTATTTACATTAAAAAGTTTTAGGATAAATTTACAATAAAAGATTTCCTAAATGAAATTAATAATTTTTTTAAAGTAATTAGAAGAATCATACAAAATGTATTATGAAATTTTGTTAATTTTAATGAATAAAATAAAAAATAAAAAACAATGTCATAAGCAATTATTGTAATTTTTTTCTAAAACTTTTTGGTATAAATAAGAGTCTTATTGTATATATGCAGGAATGTGTGGCACAAAGGGGTGTCCACCTAGTGGTTCCCAATGAAAATTATAATTGGATATGTTCTAAAGGGGTATAATGTGTATAACTAGTTGGAAGATCTTATTTGTGTAAAGTAATAAGAAATTAATACTTCCAACTATGCATGTGTGTGTATATATATATTATAAAGTATTGAAAATGGAAAATGTACAAATAGATGTACAATAGTATAGACTTCATATATTTATTTGAAGCTTTTTTCTACTATTCAAAGTATGGCATAGTAATTTTTATGTAATACAAATTATTTTTTTAGATATAATAAAGAACTTATTAGAATTTGCTTTATCAAAATTTTAGTTACAAACAGATGTGTCTTTTATATGTATATACATACATACACATCCATTTAACACTGCATATAAAAAAAATCATATTGAACAAATATTAAAGCTCATGGAATTTTAATGAAGAAATGTAAACAATACTAGAGTTGTAGAGTTTTAAATAACTCATGTTTGTTATATTTACAAGAGTTAAAAACAATTTTAAATCTAAAAATTTATGTATTGAATTCAATATTTAAAACTTCAAGAAAAGATGAAGAAAAGCTTATTGTATTTCAAAAATTTGTTTTCTTGAAACATAATGAACCTGAAAAAAACCATCAGTAATACTTAAACTTTCATAACCAAAGAAAATGTTTTTAAATTTTTAATTGTATAAAAAAGCATATGTGATTATTATTGAAAAATACTGCATCAATAAAATACCTACCCACTTAATTGATTGCAACTTGATACAAATTGTTTATAGACCTAAGCAAAATTAAACCATTTGTAACAAACAACAATTTACCTTCTCAATAAAATCATAAGTAATTAAGAAAAGAACCCAAAAAACTATTTGACATATCATTACCAGAAAACAACATCCATAAAAAATTGAGTAACTAAAACTGCAATAAAATAAAAATAATAACAAGGTCTTTTACACTTCCAAAACCGTTTTTTGAAAGACTGATGAGAATCTTAAAAGTGTTGTGATTTTCATTGAAATTTTTTCACAAGATCTCCCACAACCTTGTGAACAAAGCAATTTGACACACAAATAATAAAAAACTCTAGATTGTTGTTAGACAATGAATAACATCACTCAACATAGTAATCTCTCATCCACATTAAGATGCTTTTGTTGAGCTGAGAGTGACATTGAGATGGTCATGAAAAGAGAGATGAGCAAGTGAAATGAAACTTCCACAACCTGGGGCCTTTTAAACATGATTTATTTCTATCCTTGAACAATCCAACCAATGGATAATAAGAAGAAGAACAAGCATTGTGGTAGAGTCATGACATTAACTGTCTAATGAATGTTCCATGCATTTGAATATCAAATGAAACCGAACATTGTAAATTGATATGAACGAGGATAATGATGTGCTCAGTGAGCAAACATGAAGCTGACAAATGAGTCATAGTTTCAACAGAAAGAAAGCATCTGCCGATCGGAGCATTTCGTCCTGTTCTATGATCACCCATTCATACTCAATAATCTCATTCCGGAGCTATTCACAGTCAACAATCTCATACCCGAGCTATTTTTAAGTTTACTGGGATGTCCTCAGCATTTGAAGAGAATTTTCTCATGCAGTCCTGATACGCACCTCTGATATGTGTCGGTGTGAGTGCCGATATCACGAAGCAGGTCAAGTCGTTTGTGTCTTGAAGGTGCTAACAACACAGTCTGCAGGAGGACTAGTTCCATGATACTGCACTCAGGAAGTGGAAGAATGGGGTGGTGAGCAGATACAACAAGGCCCCCATTAATCGCACTTCCATGCAAACAAAACCAGTGAGAAGCCAATGGGACCTGATGAGTGTTTGTCTTTGAAGCTGTAGGTGCCCGGCCATTGAAGCACAGATGGGCAAGCATCCACCTCCTTGAGCCATGGCTTGTCTGATGACAAGCACGTTTGGAACATGAACACGGCGTGGCCTGCTCGTGGGTTGAACAACCAGCTGTGCACATCCCAGAAAACCTCCACAGGAGCACCATCCACGACAATGGTTTGGTTCCCTCGGAATTTCCACGTTAACCGCTTCACTTGCACAACAATCTCTTGGTCCACCCGGACATACATGCGAGGCTCGCTGGAGGGCCGAATCTGACACTCGATGACAATGTCGTGTGCCTTGCCGCCCTCCTCGAATTGTGCCTTGGTGGAGTGATACCTTTTACCGAAGACGTGCTCGCTTCTGGAAACTCGAATCGCCTCAATTGAAGCAGGCTTGGCCTTGGTCTTCTTGTAAGCTTCATTGTACATATCGCCGAGCAATAGAACTACCTCTCCGGCCGAAACCACCGCCACGAAGAAGCTGTCGCTGGGGACAGGACCGCAAATGTACTTGGCTGAGGAGAGATCCCAATAGACTTCGACTTTGATATCATCCACTTCGAAACTTTTCAGACCCTGCTTCTTCCAGAACATCCACGGCTTCATGTCGACCTTGCACATGTGCTGGTCGACATCAACATTTACACTAAGGCCTTGACCGATGAGATTCTTGCACCAAGTGATCGAGAGTGGTCGACACTTTCCCGCCAGCTTCGTTTGGTATAGACAAGTAACGAGGTTCTGCGTGACTTTGTTACTCCCCACTGAAGTATCCAGCACTTGTACTCCATACTCCCCAAAGCAAGAGGGGAGTGCGTCGTGCATTGTGACGATCTGCTTGCAGCAATTTGATATGCTGCACAAGGTGCAACCTGTCGAGCGTTCCGGAGCCTTCCTTGAAGACCTGGTGGCCCGAAAACGTCTCCCCTCCCTCCCTAAGAGATGAAGAGGTCGACCTTGGCTGGCGATAATTGGTGCATAGTATCAGTTGGAAAAGAGGACTTTCTACACATAGACCTCGGGTGTGGGGCCATTGAAGCCTGCAAAACAGTTCCAGGGTTCGATACTACGGAGCACTCATGAGTCACAGCATGGGTGTAAAAAAGATGGTGCTTTCGCGTTCACGTATTGTATACGGCGCTCAGAACACACTCAGACGAAGACGTACACAAGCCTCTAAAGCTGATATTTGCATCTTATCCGCATATCATCTACAACATCAACGCACTACCCAAAAGTAGATTCAAGGAAACAATGCCACAGATCACTCCGTCCTTAAGAAGGGGCTTACTGCGCGTGTGAAGGGGGAAAAAAGTGTTCACGAAGAATATAACGTGGCGTAACTCGCTAGCTTACAAAAGAACAGACCTCTGCTATACCCTAAAAGAATTCAGAAAGAATGTGAGGAACTCGACAGGAACGCAGCCAAGGTGACGACGGTGTCATCTCCTTCGTCAGCAATGCAAGAAGTTCCGACAGTCCCCACGGAATGTGATCGAAACAGCTCCACAAATGGGATAGAAACCTTCCACCACAAGCAGCGTCAATCAGAAACACGAAGCCACGCAGCGCCTAAGCGAACCATAAACCCTTTTCTCTGCATGTCAGGCACAAACAGAGCCCAAGTTGAGAACATGGATTCAAGATACAGCTTCCAAAACTGAAAGAGACTTAAACGAATACTCTCTCCATGATGACTAGTTCCAAATCGCTCGCCCCCTGTCAATCACTCCCTCGTCGAACCTGGTCTCCTCTGAGCACAGTACAGACAACGGTAGATGACAGGAGCAAGACGATAAGCGCACACGAGCTAGATCTCCACACCCTTTGCTTTGCAGGGCAAGTCTGAGGTAGCTGCAACAGAAAGAAACACAACGCAACGCAATGGCAGGCTGCGAGGGCAGTGATTGATGATTGAGCTTTCGCAGGCGATGCCAGTCTGCAGAGTTGCAGAATGCCGAGAGCAAGAGTCAGTGCACCAGCGGTGTTGCTGGGTCAGCTTGTGCAATGAAGGCGGCACGCGGTTGCCCTGCGTCACTCGGCGTCCGGCTATTCGCGTCATCCCGCGTCGGAGAGTTCGCGTTAGACTGCGTCAGCCAAATTGCGGCGCAGGTTTACGTTACTCCCTTCTCCTGCTCACTAGCACGCTTTAAAAACAATCCAAACCTTGAAGACAAAAAATAAAAATAAATAAATAAATAAAGGAAGGAAGGAAGGAAGAAAGAAGGATATTGAATTTGAGAAATTAATAATTAACAGTATAAAATAAAATGATAATTTGAATAAAAAATAAGAAAAACAAGAAAAAAATGTTTGAATTCCAGTCTACAAATCATAAATTAATTGGTTATAAAAAATCATGTGCAATAATGATAATAATTAAAAACAAATAAAATATTGACCATGAGGTGAAAAAAATTTTGAAAAAAATTAATTAATATTTTAAAAAAATAAATCACTGTATAACTCGACTTTTTACAAAGTTATTGATGATTTAAAGGATTCATTTTTTGGTTTAAAGGTCACATTGTTTGTGAAGAGATACATTTGAAGCACAAAGGTCTTTGCAACAATATTTGCTATAAATTAAATATTTTAAAAATAGATTTATATATATAATAAAAGATAAAATTAAATAAAATTATCTTTTTTATATATTTTAAAAATTATTGGAGTTTAAATGCTATGATATCCAATTGATGCCTTATTCTAATATGATGCCAAATTTAGGTATCCCAATGTTATGATATTTTTGTCATGAAAAAAGTGACACTCATTACATTTTGATATAAAAGTTAAAATTGGTGAAAAAAGAAAAATGCTGTTATATTTAAGTTATTGAAAGTTATTCCTTTATGCCTTTTTAGAAACCGTGGATGAAGTTTAATATGGAAAAATAAACAATATGATAAATTATAGTAATTTAAGAATGATTAAATTATGTACAGTAAATTTTAAAATATATATATGAAGTTTAAAATTATGTACAGTAATTTCAAAATCAGTGAATAGCATTTCTTGAACTTCTGTATAGAAACTTTTTTGGCATACATGAAGTAATTACATGTATGATATAACCATAAAATTTCTAAATCTTCAAAAATTAACTTAAATAGTGTTTTAAAATGTTTTTATTTTTAATTTTATTTTATTTTATACTCATGCATTTAATGTGTGTGTATATATATATATATATATATATATTTATATTTATATTTAAATACTTACATAAATTTTAATCTAAATCAAAAGTTTAAGATTTTTATTACCTATTTTATATATAACTTACTATTGCTTTCTGTCTATGTACACACAAATTTATAAGTAAATCAAACCAAAAAGAACTAACAACGTAATTAATTTTTTTGTTACAAATCTTACAATTGGCTTAAAATAGGTGTATGATATACATACACACGTACATATATGCATATGTATTAATCTAATTAACATTCAATTTGATAAAATATTAAAACAAATTATTATAGTGTACACTTTTACACCCTTGTAAATGAAAACATATGAACAACATTTAAAGTAGAAAAAATATTATAAGTTTACATTGCATTACCATAATCTCTTTTAACATGAATATTCTAAGTCAAAAAAATTTATATACAATGCAATCCAACAATATTTTAATTTTTAATTATATCTATTTAATAAACAACTTATCAAAGTTTTGAATATATTGTGCATTCAATAGCACAGTTAAAATATTTCAAAAAGCCATATATTTATACAGATATATATAAAATCAACTTCATATCAAAAATCAAAACCTGTTTTTGTATTATGTTTAAAAAAGGAGATCTAAAATATACAATATAAAAAAAACACACCACAAAAAATCATTAAAATATTTTTATTCCTTAACATTATCATTTATTGGTTGAGATTGAGAACAATTTTTTTAATCATTGGGTATAAGATTAAAATTTTAAGTATTTTAGTTATAATATTTACTATTTAAGTTAATTTATTTTTATATTTTTAACAAAGCCTCAAGGTATCCGAATTAATCAACAAAGTGTCAAAGTTTAGAATCTCTAAAATTTTGGTGCTTGGTAGTAGCCTTGATGAAGCATTTTATTCTTTAAAATTTTAAATAGAATAAATAATTACAACAATCAATTGAGAAATCTAAAATAAAGGTAACTTAAATAACAAAATAATAAAATAAATAAAGTAATAAATCAATTATTTCTATGTATCATCACAAAATCATAAAGAATTCACAAACTCAAATAGTGTTATAATTTAATTTTAAAAATTCTAAATTTTACTTTTAATTTTTTTGTTATTTTGATTTTAAAAAATATCATGGTTGATGATATGTATATATGTATATAATAAAGGTGGTTTTATATTTTTAAATAGATGCGAGTATTTTTATAAAAGTTTCTTTTTAATAAAAATGTTTTAAGTATAAAATTTAAGATTTAATAAATATTTTTAAAAAACAGTTGTCATTTAGCATTATATAATTATATTCAATATAATTATTTTCTTACAATCTTATAAGGTTAAGTTTTATTTGTAATACCTCTGCAAGAAATACAACAATTATATAATACTTTAACTACATATAAAACATTTATAGAAGAATATTTTATAATAGTATAATTTTTTTGAAACTTAATTAATATTTTTTTATAATGAATTGAAAATATATTAAAAATAAAAAATTACTAAATTTTACTTTTAAATATTTTATATAAGAGATGGTCATTACTTCTCAAAATATACAAAATTTTTAAAATTTATATATAAATATAACTATGTATGGTGAATTTAATTATAATATAAATAAAAATAAAAATAATTTTTTATTTTTAATATTCTAAATTATAAAAAAATTAGTTATATATAGTCAAAAAATGTATAGATAAAATATTTTATATTTGTGTCAAATAATCCAAAATACTTTGAAGTGTAAAAAGATTGTTTATCCAAATTTTATATAAAGTCTTAAAATAGTACAAGCTTAAATTAATGGTACTAAGAATATTATAATAAAAATAAAATTCTTAATAGAAGTTGCCTAGAAATTTTTATCTTTTGGAAATATTTTTTAATGACATTATATTGTTAGTTGTAAATGAAACCAATGTATCATATAGTTGATTTTTTAATTATTATATATATATATATATATATATATATTAATCTTGATAGAATTTTATAATAGTTTATAATACTTTTGAGTCTATTTAAAATCTTATTAAAAATATATTAAAATTAAAATTTTATGAAAATAAAACAAATATTAGGAACATATTCTTATTTTGAAGTATGGATCAACACAATTATAGAAACCACAAAACATATAGAAACTAACTTCTAAAGGATTGAAAAACCTCATCAAAATTTTATTTTTATTTCACTTAAAAAAATGAAAGTACTGCAGAACGAATGTAATAACCATTTTTATTAAATCTAGTAACCATTTCCCAGATAGTGACATAAATTAAAAATTTCTAAAGGAAAAGAGCGGGTGCAGGACGAAACGAGAGCGCAACGATCGTGGACGAACTTACAGGCGGGAGGAGGAGACGAAAGCGGAACGAATACATATGGATGAACATAGAAGCAGCTGGGGGTGTGGATGAAAGAGGGGGATGAGCTAGGGTTCAGGGGTTTTCGCTCATCCTTGTTGGTGTTGCTCTATCCTTTTTGTGTCCATCACTTGTCTTCGTGCTGTGTCTCGCTGCTGCTTGCTGTGTGGTGGTCGCCCAAGCCATAGCCATGGCCACCTCTGCCTTTGCTTCCTCTTCCTCGTGCCTCCTGCCTCGCTCCTCTGCCCCTGCACCGTCTTCTTCTTCTTCTTCTTCGTCGTCCTCCTCCCGTCTTACCTTTTCACGCTGTCGCTCGCTGTCTCGCTCCACTGGGGCCCCTGACCTGTCCGCTTCTTTCTTCTCCAATGTCCACCTCGCTGTCACCGCGAGAAGGTAGTTGCTACGCTGGCGCTATTAATGGTTTCCGCTTTTGGAGTTAGATTTATGATAATTTGGGTGAATTTGGGTGAATTAGTTGACTACAACTTTGGGAGAGTGCGAGGTGGAATCCGAATTGAGTAGAATTGGGAATTGAATTGTTGGGTTTTAGATGTCATTTGTGATTGTGGAGCTTTGTGTTGGTAATGCGAGGTGTTGCGGATGTTAGGAGGGTAATTGATTGACCTTTGAGGACGTTGCTCCTGTTTGACTGCAGAGAGGGCAGCCCATCATGTAGAGGGAAGGTGACTATGATGGCGCCCATCGGCACCCCGAAAGTCCCTTATCGAACTCCTGGAGAAGGAGGGTGGCAGTGGGTCGATATCTGGAATGTGTTGGTAAGCATACTTATCCACGGTGGGGCCTGATTTTGTGGCGCTTGGGTTTGCAATTGGTGTTGATGTTTTATGGTGTGGGTTCGTTGCAGTACCGCGAGCGGATCATATTCCTTGGGCAGTATATTGATGAGGAGTTCGGTAACCAGATAGTAGCTACCATGCTCTACTTGGACAGCGTGGATAACTCCAAGCCCATGTACCTGTACATCAACTGCCCTGGTGGTGATGTATGCCCTGAACCTTCGCACCTCTCTCGTTTTTAGGATAGTCATCTTCTGATTCATTTGCGAGAATGTGCATTTTGCCGTTGGAGTTTCGGAATCTGTTAAAGAAACACTTAATCCTCGGGCATGTTCGAAATTTGTTGTGTTGACTTATATCCTTATTTAAATCCACCTAGCATTTAATTCTCATGGTTAAACATTAAATTTGATATCCCACAGTTGAAGCTTAAGAGGAGGTTGTGTTGTTCCAGATCACTCCCTGCATGGCGATCTACGATACAATGGAAAGCATCAAAAGTCCAGTTGGTACTTTAGCTTTGGGTTACGCCTATAACAATGCAGGACTCCTTCTTGCTGCTGGCGCAAAGGTACGCGCCACTGGCTATTTCTGTTTCTTGATATGTCTTTTCAGTTGAAGAATAAGAACTGTATCGAGATAGGATAATGGCATCTGTTTCGGTCTAACCGTTCCGGAGGAACTCCTCAGGTAGAAGTGATGATAGTTGTGCATCACACCTGACTCTGCTCCCTCGTCCTGTCGTGGGTATTATCAGGGAATGCGAACAGCTATGCCACTCACTAGGGTAGCTCTCATGTCTCCCGCGGGTGCAGCGCGTGGACAGGTTTGCATCCTTTCCTTCGTACTTCTAGCATTTTGGTGAATTTTTAGATCTTTCTTGTACAAGAGGATTGCCAGCTTCTTTGTCAGTGGGTGCATGCACTCATTTTATATGTATGGTTGGGTTTGGTGACTCTAGGCTGATGACATCATTAACGAAGCGAAGGAGCTGAACAGGGTGAGGAACTATGTATACGAACAAGTTTCGAAGAAGACTGGTCAACCTGTGGACAAGGTACGATTAAGGTTTTCGCGGTTTGCAGTGACGGCATTGGTTTGCATCGTCGTTACTTTCTTATCAGTACCTGACGTGGAATTATGGAACTCGTTGACCGAAGGAAAGTATCTGCATTTTGCAGGTAATGAAGGACTTGAATCGTATCAAACGTTTCAGTGCTAAAGAAGCTTTGGAGTACGGTATTATTGACAAGGTTGTGAGACCAAGGCGCATCAAGGCAGACGCTCGAAGGCAGGAGTCTGTTGGAGTTGGGCTTGGCTAAGGTCCTACTTGATTTGTTTAGTTTCTGGTATCGGCAGGTCGTAATATTTGCAAGGTGCACTATCACGACGTGAGTGCTTATGAACTAGTTATGCTGTAGAATAGCTGAATAGCACCACATGAATAGCCAAGGTACCTCAGTAGAGATTTCATGTTCTACCTGTCCTCGAAATGTTTAGGAACGATTCTCATGACTCTGTAAATCTGACCCCATTTCAAAACTCCAGTAAAGCAATAACTGCAGGTGTAATGACTTTTGCGCACAAGGAAATGCTTCAAGTAAACAGGTGACGTTACTTAGTGTATTCTTTTGCAGTTGAATGATACGCAGTGTGCTAACAACCGTGTTCTGAGTAGGTCATTGGTTTTGTAGATTTTGCCCACTAATATTATGCCCTCCTTTGACTTTCTGATGACGAACACTAGACACTAGACACTAGCACAGGTGATTAATGTTAGTCCATTACTTTTGCCATTTGTTGCATACGGACTCAGCTGCTGACACAATTTTGAGATTGGATAAGTTATTTACTGGCAATGGATTAATTTTGGTCAAGTACTTGGTTATATGCTTTGGTAGTATGCTCTGGTAGTCATAATGGCGCAATTGTTTTACCACATTTTATTAGTATATAGTTTAATTGCATCGGCTAATCATTCTGAACATGATTTTAGTTTTATGACAGTTTTTATTTTTTATTATCAAGATTGTAAACCATGTAGGGCTAAATCTTCTAATTATGTACTAGTATTTGACATTGACAAATAGTATTGTCTAATTCTTTGAAAAGTAGTTGTCCATGAATTTACTTTAAACATTATCTAATTTTTTTGGAAAAAAAAATTATAAATTTCAAATAGTTCAAGAAATTAATACCATATTGAGGCATAAAAAGTTCGTCCAGGTTGCAAAGTAGCTTTTTCTTTACATAATGTTGTAAATGCAATTTTTACTTGTTTTGTTGATTATTTTACATATGTAGAACTAAGTAAAGATTAAAAACTAGTATTAAACTCGGTGGGATAAAGTGATGATTACATATTGTAAATGGTAATTGAAAAGATAATTGTGTTAAAATGAAAATTTAATAAATAAGTCTACAAATGCATTTGATACATGTAAAAATATTACATTATTTAAAATTAGAGCTCAGCATAAACTTACATACACATCAGATGGTAATAGTATCAAAAGTGATGTATTTTGCATTAATTGCTAATCCAGATATAATTGCTAAATAATATCTTCTTTCAATACGTGCATATGTTAAAATTGTGCATTTGACGCGATTCGATGTTAAGAGATGTATAACTGGTTGTGGTTATTAGTGTTGACATGCGTTGTTCCCTAGTCTTTTTCCCCAGCCTTTTCCGCTCTTTAATTTTGGCTTAGTAAGTGAATATTGAACATCTTTCTAGACTTGCCATTTATGCAGACGCTTGCAGTGCTCAGCACTGGGGAGCCAGTTATATGTATCAGGACAAGCCTCCAGGTCCAAGTGAACCTGTGTATCAAGTACGAGGCACTGGGTTTCAACTCGGGAGTGGGAAGCAAATCTCACTTATGGTACTGTCATCAGTTTGTGTGATTGCAATACCGAATGTGCTTATTCTTTACTTGATCCTAGTGGAAGTGTATTGGGTATGTAGATCCACTTGAAGCTGTTTTTGATCTTGTAAAGTTTTTCTGATTATGCAAGTTGAACAACCAGGTTTCAAAGCTCTCGGCTACTTAGGGTGGAGTTTTCAGTGTCTTGACTGTACTCTGCTATTGGTGAACTTTTGCTTCTCTTTCTGTTCAGCAGCTTCCAGTCTCTTGGATGAATCAAAAGCACCAATGAGTTGGACTGAATAAGAACGAAAGTGAGTTGTTGTGGTGCCAGTTATGGAGTCTGACTCTTTTATGAATAAAAATGTCAAATAGATTAACGTAAATGCCCAGCATCATTTCATAGGCGATGCTGATTGACGATATTTACAGCCACTTTGAGGTGATTTTGGCTGACATTTGATCATGTTGGAGGTTTTGGTCGCTGAGGATTAAGGTGAAAGCTTTAATCTTTGGCTTTGAAAGATGGCCCTTCAAGTTACTAATTAGGTGTCTGAAGATGGTGAACTTCCGATGTCTTCAGCTTGGTGCTCCTGTAGTATCAGTCCCTTGGGCAAGTGTAATGCTTTTCAAGTGTAGCACTTAATCCTCATTTTCCTTGAAATTGGCTGCTGCAGCATATGATGTAAGAGAGGACGACGGCAATGGCTGTACTAGTCTTTCCCACACAACGCATAATCAACCCTCTGTGACGAAAGTAAGGCCTTTTAGTGATTTTTCCATGTATGAATCACCGTTTTCTCATGTTCTTTGTCATGATTTTGTGCCTTCTACATTTCAGTTATGTCAATCTATTTGAGTTTCTGGTGAGGTCCCATAGTCGTCAATGTAAATACTAATTAATGTGTTATTCAGCACATGCTGAACTTCGAAATTGCAGTTTTTAGCGAAAGTCTCATTGGTTTCATGCCTGGCTCCAGGATTTCCTTACCATGTCCACAGTGAAGAGGAAATTTGACGAAGAATCTATACGTACGTGAATATCTTTTGAAACTTAGTTTATTTCTTTGTTATCCAGGACTGCTGCTTGACTTTAACGGCTCTGCTTTTGACTCACTGTTAGGTTGCCACTGCAATAGTAACTGATTTGTTACTGTCAATACGCAACATTCAATTACACTCTTGGACAAGCACACGAAATCATATTGATTCTAAAGTTGGTTCGGTGTTATTGACGGCAAGCAACTGGAAAATTTGAGTTGTAAAACAATGTAACCGGTATTGTTTCTACTCCTTCATCACGTAGCGGTACTGACTATCTAGCCAGGACCCACTATCAGTTGATATTTCCTTTTTGCAAAATCTCATCCTCAAGGAAATATTCTAGTGTCAAATTATTATCTTTCCTACACTTCGTCCGAAGTATCGTCTTTTAGTCTTCGTAGATATTTGATCAGACCAGGTCCATTCTGATATAGATCAAGGGCCAGTGTGTGCATAGACGTATCCTTCTTCGCCACCAAACTGTCACACATAGACTTGTAAATTCTCAACTCATCACTCTGCAAATTCAACAACTATTATTTATCTAATCTAATTGTTTATGTACACTCGTAGAGCAATGTAATGTACGAACTGTAGAGAATAGCCTACTGTTCAAATATACTTAGTTGGGGTTCAAGTTCATTTCTTTCCAATCCTTGTTTTAAAAACCCTTAACCCTAGAAAAGAAGAGGTCACTAGTTTTGAATCCATGTCAAATAATCTGAGGTTTAAGATTTCAAACTATTCCACTTTTGACTCCAGAATGGGAACTTAAACTCATTTTTTGAACAATTCACATTTGCTAGAAACCATGTGATTTTATATGTTTTATTCTTTTACTATTTTTTTCCCACAAATGTAGAGAACTAAACGAGGTTTTTGTTTGAAACCAGCATTTTTGGGCATTATATCTCCCTTCAATGCACCGAATTTTGTCCTTGACCTATTGATTAAGAAGTTCAAATGATTTCTGATTTTTGGTTTAAAACATGATGATATTGAGGCATTAGGAATGTTAAACCTAATAGAGATTTGTGGTTCTGAGAATCAACTCTTGCAATATTTTTCAGAGGTTTGATAAACAAGCGTTAGTATGTCGTTGTTTTCAAGCTTTTAAAATTGCATCTTATAAAAGAAACAAAGGAATAAAAGAACAGTAGATGTGTAATAAGATTTTAGAAAAAAATGAAAAAGAAAATCAAATTTTAGATTTTACTGATTCTTTGGAAACAATACACTTTGTGACTATTACACCATTGTTTTGGCATATCTCCCAAAATAATAATAGATTTTTTATCATCCAAATTAGGTTTTAGAAGTCATTAATGGAAACTTTTCAAAAAAATCAATTTAAAATTCCAAAGATTAGGTTTCCTATGAAACCTGCTATCAGTTTAGGAAAATCACCAATGGCCACTGCAGCAATGGCAGGTGCAGCAGGTGCAGCTGTTGTGATGTATTATACAGGTAGCTATTGAGTTAGCTTACATTACCAAAACCATCTCCATTTGCACAATAATATAAACGAATTTATCTTCAACTACCTAAAAATATTTGACATTCAAAATAGTATTTGGACAAACATCCTAAACATAAAGTAGCTAACAGCATATATATATATATATATATATATATATGCCAATTAAAATCTAATCTATAACAAGAATAACACTGATATTTACAATTGTATTTTTATTTAATGATGTTTTTTAATAAAAAAATGGATTCTTGATTTATTTATTTATTTATTTATTTATTTGTATTATAATTTGTTTATGTGAATGAATTTTAGATTTTTTTAGATCCTAATTGTATGATTGGTATCCTTTAAATAATTGATGATGAGGTCATCAAAACAATGAATAGGATGGGACATACCTTGGGGAGTTTTCAAAGTGCGAAGCTACAATACATTGGGTGAAGAAGACACATCCGATGAAGGAGAAGGTGATCTCTTTGTTGGAGGGATTGCACGCGAAATTGACAAACGCCGTGTTGTGGTTCCTATTATTGCACGAGCTCCATCAACATGGTTCGAGTCTTTGTCCACAATATCTGAGACATTGCGATTCACATATTCTGAAACACTTGGAAAATGGCCCATTGGAGACCTTGCATTTGGAATCAATTACCTTTTAAAACGTCAAGTAAAGTTGATCACCACTCCATTAATAAATACTAAAGTTTAAACCCTAATAAACTTCATACACAAACATGACTTTGGTGCATTAAAAACTTCATAAAATATTCAATGTAACATGCCTGATATCTATGCATTACATTTCTGATATTATTGATTAATATCATTTTTTTCGACAATGAACAATATAATAAAATTAAAGCAATTGAAAATCATAAAAGATTTTTGTTTGGTTTTTGCAAATAGGGTCATGAGCATGTTGCAAAGGCCTTTGCAATTGATGGATCCAAACAAATATATGGACCCAACATGTTGAGCGAGTTACGAGAATATTTGAGGGTATTGATCATGTGTATGCATTTCTCAAAGAAGCCTTTTCCATTATTTTTGGAAGCTATTGGTTTCAATATGGACCAAGTTTTGCTTGAGGAAGGAAAAGCTGGAGTAAGCAACTTGTTATTGTATGTCAAATTTCTGATTCTTGAACTTTATTTTTTTACTTGAATATATTTCTCATTTAAGTAAAATTATAATCAAGTATTATCATGTTTTTGATATCATGAATTATATTTGTTTTCTATTTTTAAAATATATTAAGAACTGGACTCTTAAGTTAAAACTTTAAGAGAACATTCAATATTTTCAAAATTTAAGAATAAATTAAGAATAAATTAATAAACTTTAAATTGAAGATTGATCATGCCACTGCACATAGTTTTTAAAGCTGAATCTTACAAATAAGTTTTACAACATAATATATACTATTTTAGTCTTATCGTCAAAGTATGCTTCATATATATATATATATATATATTGTAAAACCTTTTCTTAAGATTCAAATGTCTATGATCATATTTCTTAAACAATTTTTATGTACATGTTGCAAATAGATTTTGAAGCCAGCATTTACAGTCCTCCTTGACCATAAAAATAGCTGCATTCTACTTCTAATACGAGGAACACACAGTGTGAAAGACACCTTAACATCATTGACAGGTTTGAAAAATGCAAACCCAAGATAAAATCTATTCAATGAATTCTTTATGAGTTAGATTTATTTATTTGTAAATTTCCTAAATAAAACATGTGATCAAACCCTAATATATTAAATACATATTTTTCATTAACAAATTATGGGTTTATTATGATAGGTGCTGTGGTTCCATTTCACCACACAATATTTAAAAAGGATGGAGTGAGCAAATTAATATTAGGCTATGCACATTGTGGGATGGTGGCTGCTGCACGTTGGATTGCCACATCAGCATCCCAAAAAATATCCAAAGCCTTCAAAGATCATCCTTCTTATCAACTCAAGGTGTGTCTTTTTCTCATTGTCACTCAATAACTTTCTTTAAAATTATATTACTACTTTGCATCTTAAATGCCAACCCTATTATGCTTGTTTTTTTCCTTAAAAAATAAAAATCATATGTCTATGTTGTAACATTTACTTATTTAAAATTAAATTTTATCACATATATGATTTTATATCTTATTGGTTTTTAAAAAAAATTCAATCAGATTGTAGGCCATTCTCTAGGAGGTGGAACTGCAGCATTATTATCATACATTTTAAGAGAACAAAATGCTTGTTCATCAATCTGTTGCATCTGTTTTGGACCTGGTATGAATCAAATCTACATAGTTCTTATCCTTTTATATGTATATATATATATATACACACACACAAATATTTTTGAAATTATAAACATTACCAACTTGAATTGATGGGTCATGGATTCTATATTGATAGTTATAAAATAACAATAAATTATGTAGAGTATACTCATGTTGTATGTAATGATTTTGGCAAACATCCAATATTAATGAAAATATAAAGATTGTATGCATTTCAAACTTCCATATGATAAAGCAATAAGAATTTATTGTGAATATTTCAAGAATTATGATATGTGAGAATGATTAGCCATGCCTTTTTAAAGGATATTAAAAGTTTGTTTTGTGGTTTGATATTGGAAATGAATGCAGCTGCATGCATGACAAAAGAATTGGCTGAGTCTGGAAGTGAATTTGTAATAACCATCATCAATGAATGTGATCTTGTTCCATGCTTTTCAAGTGGATCACTTGATGATCTTAGGGCTGAGGTGGACAAAACAAAAATCCAATCCAATGCATATATATATATATATATATATATTCACACACATATATAATAACTCCATCAATCTATAAGCAATACTCTAAACCCTTGTTTAATTTACACAATCATGATTTACAAATAGCATCTCTATCAAGCATTGAAAAAAGATTGATTTTTATTTATTTATTTATTTTGAAGAACAGGTTACTGCGTCACCATGGGCACATGACTTCCGCGAACAAATCAAACAAACACGGATCCTAAGAACAATGTTTCGGTCAGCTTCGGCATTAAGGTGCCGACTCCAAACTTTTGCGGGCATTTCACAAGCTTCTATTTCAGGATCATCTTCTGTGATGGTTTCAAGAGCATGTCAAACTGGAGTTGGGGCAATATGGAGACCTGTTTCTAATGGTACTTGGGTAAATCAAACCATTCCAATTTGAATGTTTAATAATATTTTTAATAAAAGATTTATGCACACAATTTTTATTTAAATCTCTAAATTATTAATATTATTATTATTTTTAGAAATAAATTTCATATCAAATCACATATTCATTTATATGTATATAATGTTTGTTGTAGTGTATGATGAAACAAGCTATTGCAGCTGTTAGAACACCATCATTGATGAATTGGGTTTTTACAAAACAAAACAATCGCAATGTGGATGTAGTGGCTTCCTCCACTCAAGTTCCCAATACTAATACAAACACATGTGATTCTTCTAACAATGTTGTTGTATTAGAACCTCATGATAAGAGTACTCTCTTTTTAGAACCAATACTATTAGAGGACACAATGAAGCTATTGCCATCATCTTCTTCCTCAAACCAACATGACAATATTGACAAAACCGAATGCACAAGTAGAGCATTCATCTATCTTTTCAATCATTTGTGTTTGTGCCAAATTAACTTGATAATTTAATAGTTGAAATTGATAATTTCATAATATATAATATTTATTTTTATATTTTTACAAAAATATATTTTTTATGTTTAAAAAAATCTTTAAAGATGTTTTCATGAACATTTCAAAATAAGGTTTAAATGAGGCAAATGACTTGATGGACGAGAGTGTGTCAAACCTCCCTCAACTATCAAATGCAACCGGAGACATAAATGACACAATTGCACAACTAGAGGTTCAAGATGAATTAGATCAAGTTGACGAACCAACAAGTCCAAACTCAGGAATTGAGGGAATTGGTGAAGATTTGTTGTGGCATCAAGTAGCTCAAGAGCTTGAACGTCAACAATACATGGCCAAAATGGAAACCCAATGTGTCCGTAAAGAGGAAGATGAAATTGCTAAAGAGATCATCAAAGAAGAAGAAATTGTTATCTCTAATGTAGCCAATGAAATTGAAAAAGTACCCCCCCCCCCACCCTCTTTAATTTTAGTTTCTATGAATCTTCTATTTCAAAATTCCACATAAAAGTAAAAACAAAATTGAATTAATTAAAACTATGTTTTGTAACAAACATGACATATTAATTTGAAGTGTGTGTATCTTGAAAATCTGGGTTTAGGAGGAAACCAAACCAGCTGTTCAAATTGACAATATGAGGCACTTTTATCCACCTGGTCAAATCATACATATGGTTGTCCAAGGGCCAATCAAATTAGAGAATCAAGAGGAGAATAGCTCAAATTTGCAACAACAAGAGATAGGTCTTTATTTGACCAAACGAAGCTTGTACAAAAAAATCCGATTGTCACGGACAATGGTTCATGATCACTATATGCCAACATATAAGCATGTAATAGAATCCATTATTGAACATTGTGCAAAAAAATCAATAGAATAGTCTACATCAATCCCATTTTGAGCATCTTCTTTTCAAATTTTATAATAAATGAATATTTAAAGTTAAATGAAACATATTGTTTTGGTTTTGGTTTTGGTTTTGGTTTTTTTTTTCCAATTTTTAAATCATGTGTATTCAAAAGGTAAAATATGAAAACACCCAACTTCTATTTTTGAAAGTTTAATCTAATTCCACTGAAAGTAAACTAATGTGTAAAGAAAACATATGATGTATCTATCATGTGATGAAAATTGATTTGTTTTTCATTCCATAGATGATAATTGTTGAAATTTGTAAATCTAGAATTCCAATGCCATCTTCTCTCATATATACAATCAAACAAGCACATAATATTCAAAAATAATAAATAGATTAATATGTTACAATTTATTTCAATTTGTGTATTAATTACAAAACCATCACACTACTAATAAGTTGGAAATTATAATGTAACTTAATTTTTAAATCATAAAAAAATATGAATTAAAAATCAATGTCAAAAAAAGTGCCTCGCTGTTGATTATTATATAAAATTACAGAGATTTCTATCCGTACCAAAAAATGATCTAAAAAAGAAATTATTAATGGATTTTGATGGGAGGTGATTAGTTAGTTATTATATATTTATATATATTTTTTACAATTAGAATTTTAATGTACTTTTATTTACATATATATACATTCATACAAGTTTGCATATTATTAAAAATAAATTCTTCAAAGTACCTTCTAAATGCACTAAAATGTAAAAAGTATCATTTGACATTTCAATACATAATTTTTTAATATATATATATATATATATATATATTTATAGTTTATATAGTCATATAAATAAGTCCATATTTATATAGATATAAATAAGCATTGATATAATATATACCCAACACATACCTTAAAAATGATAAAACTATAAATATATTTGATTTAACTTTTTTTGATTTTGGTTATTATATTCTTTTGCGTACATCATATCTTTTTAGTAACATTATACATCATAAATAAAATAATCTAAATTTTAATTTAAGTATTTTATTAAATCTATATATTCATCTATATATTTAATAATATGATATTCTTATTCTCAAAGTCTATTTTTTATCACAATAAAATAATTATG
The DNA here is from genome assembly GCA_036785485.1 of Physcomitrellopsis africana. Classification (NCBI taxonomy): domain Eukaryota; kingdom Viridiplantae; phylum Streptophyta; class Bryopsida; order Funariales; family Funariaceae; genus Physcomitrellopsis; species Physcomitrellopsis africana. The sequence goes on from JAWRVF010000759.1 coordinate 52,797, forward strand.
TACAAATACTTCTCTTTGAAATTAAAAAAAAAAAAAAAAAAAAAAAAAAAAACATCTAAAACTAAGTAATAAATGATTTTTTGTTTACAAAAATTGATATAATATAGTGTTTTAATTCTTAGTATAAACACCATGCAAATAACTAAAATTGAGTCAAAATTCTTTACAAGAATTTTATTAAATTTTAAATTATAATTTAAAAAGATGTTGTTATAATGGTACAAGTGCTTGAAGTTGTATTCATAAACTACACATTAAATGCTTGCCATTCTTATTTTTGTAAACCAAATACTTATAATGTTTCAATAAAAGGCAGATGCAACATAATATTCTATAATTGCAATGTTGTTTAAAAATTAATTAAAATACTTAGTATGCTTTGACATTTATTTTCTTTTTCTTTTGTTGTGTCTCTTAGATAGATTTTTGTATTTTTATTTAATGACAAACTGTAGATGTTATCATAACTAATATTTAACATTTTATTTTTTCATTTTCTTATATACAGAATGTGTGTGTATTTACATGAATATATAACATAAATGATTTAAGCAGTAACTAAGCAAAATAATTAATTTTTGATTTAATACAATAACTTAAAACAAAATATCCATATAATCAATACTATGTATAAAATAATTAGGATTTATAAAATATTTTTAAATATTTAATACATTTTACTTTATGATAAAGTCGATTGTAATCATTGATTCTAATTAAGAAACTTGCCTTATTTCAATTTTTTATAATATTTAGTTTTTACAAAAGATTTACATCTTATTTTTGAAAAATCATTTGAAATCATTGCATCTATTGTAGCTTTTAAAGTTTATAAACTATTATGGCACAAGATATAAGCAATAAAAGTATGTAAATGTAAGAGATGTTTATATAAATTACTTTACATACAACAAAGCTATAATTTCAAAAACTATATATATATATATATATATATATATATATAATAGCATTTAAAGTGACATAGTAATAATACAAGATACTAATAATAAAAATAAAATAAATAATATTTTTAAATGTTTTACTTATCACATATATATAATCTTTCTTCCAAATCTCCCATCTCTCTTTAATATTTTAACTTCCTTCTACAAATCTTCTTATTCTAACATCTTTGCAAGAATATTTCAAATAACTATTGCATAATAATTTTAAACCATTCAACTCAATCTAGCATTCAATCACTGGTGCATGTTCCTTTTTATAGATATTATTCTCCAATTCATTCTCCGAATACACAAGACTTAGCAACACACGCAAAACTAAATCACCATACTACAAGCCCGCATCCCGACTCCCACACACCCGCTGCCCATCTCATCACGCTATACACCCCACCCCGTTCCTCAAACCCACGCATTCTTGTGCAGTAATCACAGCTTTACATCACACAACCATACAATTGCACCAGGCCCCAGACGCTGCATTCCGTGCCCTCGCCTGCCCTCTAGCTTACAATGTGCATGCGCATCTACGCCTCTCACGCTCCCCCGTCCAAGCACTCCCTTCAGTTCCCTGGCGTGAAGTTGGTCGCGTACGCCCACGCGTTGTTCGCCACCGGGTCGGCCAAGTGGTCGCTCAGATTCTCCAACGGTCCCTTCCCCGTCACGATCGCCTGCACGAAGAACCCGAACATCGAAAACATCGCCAATCGCCCGTTCTTGATCTCCTTCACCTTCAGCTCCGCGAACGTGTCCGGGTCGTCGGCCAATCCCAGCGGGTCGAACGAGCCCCCGGGGTAGATGGGGTCCGTCACCTCCCCCAAGGGTCCTCCCGCGACCCGGTACCCCTCCACTGCTCCCATCAGGATCACCTGGCATGCCCAGATCGCCAAGATGCTCTGCGCGTGCACCAGGCTCGCGTTGCCCAGGTAGTCCAGCCCTCCCTCGCTGAAGATCTGCGCTCCCGCCTTGAACCACACCGCCTCCCCGAACTTCACTCCGTTCTTGGCCAGCAGCTCGGGCGTCACGCACCCCAAAGCCCCCAGCATCGCCCACCGCGCGTGGATGACCTCCAGCTCCCTGTTGCGGGCGAACGTCTCCGGGTCCGACGACAGTCCCGCCGTGTCCCACCCGTAGTCACCAGCGAACTCGCCCGTCAGGTACGACGGCGTCTCGCCGGAGAACGGCCCCAAGTACTTCGGTCGGTCCGCGCCATACCTGCCACCACCCACCCACCCACCCACAACGTCGTTTCAGAAACACATGCTCCGCCGCTGCGATCGGATCCATCCGCCTCCACAAACCGGCCTGCTTTCCCTCGGTGCGCTGCGTGCAATTCACAGCCACTGGGTTGCGACGGAACCCACCTTCACAGACTCCATCATACCACGCACAACATCGATCGACTCAGACCCGTTCTAGACCTCCCCACTGCACCCGACCACATCGTCATGCAGTCCACCCCACACACGTCCACCGACCAACAACCACTAGCACATCAACGAACCCCACGTCCGCATTGACATCGAAAATTGACATCCACATCCACATCCACATCGACATCGACGTCGACGTTCCGTCCGCCCATCCACCACACTCAAGCACAACAACAACAACAACAACAAGGCTGGGCTGGGGCTGGCGTACCAGATGCTGTCGCTTCCCGAGGACTTGCGCATCGACACGCGCGCTTCGCCGCTGCCCACCTTGAGGGCCAGCTCATTCACCGGCTTCAGCAGGCTCTGCCCGGCCATGGCTGTGGAATGCATCGCGGTAGCAGCTGCCATGGTGACGAGCAGGAGGACTTCCGAGAGTTGCCGACCAACGCCGCCGATACCGATACCGATTTCGTGAGTGTAACGAGTTCTGCGTTCCAGTATGCAGCCATGAGCTTGGAATCGCTTTATACCGTGGGCTGCGAGAGACTCCCCGAGCGCAGCGCTGGCGCCGCGAAGGACAAATCACAAGCTCGCAGCCGGCAGTGATTGGACGAAGCGACGCACCAGCATTTCTTGTGGATAGCAATACCCTGATCAGTCGTACCTCTGAGAAGTCGATGGTGGATGGTCTTCCAACTCCTTTCGGGTCTGCTCGTCGCTGTGCACAGAAATGCCGGCATATCCACTGTGAAATCTGCGTCGGTGCTCCAGGACTTGATCCATCGGGTGCCGCCGCTTCGACAGGAAAGGTGCCTAGCTGGTACCACCTCGTTTTTACTTCATCTTAGGAAATAGAATAAATGAGAAGGAGATGAGAACTGGTACCTCAATATTTGTGGGCAGCTCAACCAAATATTAAGCTGTTCTGAGATAAGTGGGGCAGCCGAGATAAGTGGGACAGCCGAGGTAAGTGGGGCTATCGAAAAGAAAGGGGAAGTTGAGAAATGTTGGGCAGCCGAGAAAAACGGGGTGACCAAGAAAAGTGAAGCATCCCAGAAAAGTATGGTAGTACGCCTGGGGTTGAAAATAATCTACGCCTGGGGCCGAGAAAGATTTGTATTTTGGCTGGGACCAGGTTTAGCCTCTTCGCCATGCAATTTATTTCTGAACTTTTTGTACTTCTGTCACTCATCTGCCTCTTACCTCAGGACGCGGAGTTTCGGAGCTGTGGAGTTGTTGCTTATTGTTTTGGAGCTGTGGAGTCATTGCTGATCGTTTAGGAGATGTGGAGTTGTTGCTGACTGTTACGGAGCTAATCGTGTCGGAGTTGTGGAATCGTTGATGATTATTTTGGAGCTGTGGAGTCGTTGTTGATTGTTTCGGAGTTGATCGTGTTGGAGTTGTGGAGTCCTAGTTAATTGTTTTTGAGTTGTGGAGTCGTTTTTGATCGTTTTGGAGCTGTGGAATCGTAGCTTATCGTGTTGGAGTTGTGGAGTCGTTGCTGATCGATTTAGAGTCGTTGCTAATCGTTTTGGAGCTGATTGTATTGGAGCTGTGGAGTCATTGCTGATTGTTTTGGAGCTGTAGAGTCGTTGCTGATCGTTTCGCAGCTGTGGAGTTGTTTTGGAGCTGCGAGGTGGAGTTCTCTTCTTCTGGAGTCGTTTTTGCATTACGGTACGACACGGGGTGTAGTTACCCTCTTTTTGCTGCTGGTTTTTGCTGCTGTTTTTTTTTTTTAATTTTTAATTTTTTTTTGCTATTTCTGCTGCTAGCATGATCACTCTCAATCTCATTGTAGCTGAGATTGAGAGTGAATATGTGAATTTGGTAGCCATAAGATTGAGAGTGATCATGCTGAATTCGGTGTCCATTGAAGCATGATCAATCTCGATTGAGACATCGGTTTTTTTAATTTTTTTAATTTTTTAAAATTTTAATGCGGGTTGTTAGAACTAGACTCGGAGATCATCATCTGCAGGAGGTGATCTACCACGCTCGAGGTCTTGGTGATGACTTTCTCAAATGAGTTGCAGTTCCCCGACTCTTTTTTGAGGCGATCACACAATAACTACCGTTTACGCTCTTGGATGCTTGCAATTTGGTTGATAATATTATTTGACGCCTGGTGACTTGTTAAGATATGGGACCACTGGTGCAATTGATAAACGCCGTGCTTTACCGAGTTGATTTGAGGCGCCCCAATTGATCTCCCATAAGCTACGCCTGGGCAGCTAATTCTGTAGCTTCGTATGATTCCTCTAAATGCGAGCTCTTGCTTTGGTGGTCATGGGAGGTGCATGAAGAGGCTCCCCACTTAGCTTACGCTGAAGAAGCCGGTGTTTCTCGTCTGTGCAGGCACGGTTGTTGTATCATAGCCTTTTGTTTTTTTTTTGGATGCTCGGTGAAAGACAAACTTTAGACTCCAACTTTTGTCATTTACTCGGGCTGTGAGCATTCTGATTTATTCCTGACCATTTGACTTCTGTTATTTCTCATTGGGATTAGTCTTCTCAGTACCTGAATTGTAGAAAATAGCATACATAGTGCAACTTATATATATTTTGAAATTACAAATGAACACGGGATGGATCATTTGTGTCACGGATGGTCTTGGGCGTCATTATTTCTTGCCTTTGACTTTGCTGTAGGCTTTGATGAACTCTCTTATTACATTCATGCAGCTTTATGTCTGTGAACAGTTTCAATTCGTAAGTTCTTTCATTTGAAAATTACTATTATTCAATGTGTCGTAAGAATGTCTGCTAAAGCACAAACGCTACCCTGATCCGTTACTTTGGCTTTTGTTTTAAATGTTAAAGCCGATAGGATGGAATGAGTAGGTAGTATTATGCTGTATTGTTTTTCGTTTTCTGTCAACACTATTTAAAACTGAGAAATCAGTTCTGAATTGAATTTGTTGAATAGATAACTGGATCAAATCTGAATCCGGCTTTCTCAAATAAATCCAAGGTAGCAAGTAGGTGCGCAATGCTTTAACCTAGTTGTTCACTTACCATTGAAATCTTTGTATAATGTGTCAAGATAGTAAGAGATAGACGTGGACCCATTTTTTTGCAGAAGTCAGTATTGTCCTAGTTTTTTGAACATGAAGCTGTAACAAGTCACATTCTCAGAGAAACTCAAAATGCTACAGCATTGTTACCTTCAGACTTGAAATGTTTCAAGTTTCTCTGAGAATGTGACTTGTTACATCTTCAGAAAATACACACTTGTTGCGGAATGTACAGCATTGAGCAATTGTGTAATGTACGCATTCTTAGCACTATGGACCCATTTCTTGCACAAGTCAGTGTTATCCTTGTGTTTTAAATAAAAAGTTATGACAAGTCCCATTTTCAAAGAAACCTGGAACATAAGATAAAATCTAGTTCGTTTGTAGATTTTCCTTGATGTAAATCTAAGTGTCATGAATCCGTAATCATGCATCTTAGGAAACCCCACTGAATACTATATTTTTATGAAATTATATAATTTAATTATAATAAACAAATTTATTATCATTAGATAAATTATTATTTTCATATTTTAATAGTTGCTTTTATGTTTTTTTATTTTAAAGAAATCATAAGATTATATCATTTTTATTAATTATTTAAATTTTTTCAAATGATAATGTTATAGAATTTAAAAAGGCATAAGTATATTCTAAATATTCAAAAGCCTCTTCTTAGCCCTATTTGTTACAAAGACTTAGTGTTTACAATAAGAACTAGAAGTAGTCAAGACAAATCCATGATTACAATTATAATGATAGCTTCTATTTAGTAGGAGCAAATGAATGATTTTTTGGAGAGACAAGTCATAGTCATAGATGATGGTATTCATATGTCATAGGCAATTTATCACACCATTAAAAGAAATTCAAATCTAAAATATCCACAATTGAATTTATCATTGGTACAAACATGATAAGTTATAATTTCTTCTTCTTATTTTTTATCAAAGTTTTAAATTTTTTTGTATGATGTATAATTTATTATATTATAATAATCATAATTTATTTTTTGATTGTTTTATTTTGTAATTGTATAAGCATCATTGTGCATATGTACCAAAAGATTATTAAAAAAATCATAATCATTCAAATCTATAAAAAAACAGAGGGTGCAATTTTCTATTAGTTAATTTGCATTGTATTTACACATTGCTCAAATTATATAATTCCATTGTAACCATACTAGAAAAAATGATGAGATTACATATAGATGTATAGATGTTGATTTAATTGGAAGAAAAAGTAAAATGAGTGTACAAATTAATATATAATTGAAAAATTGGATTATTAGAAGTTTACAAAATATTCTTATTTCTACACAAGTAGTTCAAGAGCATAAAGATTCATGGTTAGTTAAATGGAAAAAAATATAATATATTTTAGAGAAGATTATTTATCTATTAAACATGTGAAATATTTTAAAAATTAATTTAAAAAAGATTAATAGTATAGACATCAAAATTCTTTTTTGAATCTTAATTTATAAAAATGATAAAATCCAAATTTAATATTTTTCTACCATGATTATAATAATTAAATAGATATTCCATTTAATATTAAATTTCAAATTTCTTGGCAAAGAATAATATTTTTGAAATATGGTGTACAATCTAAAATTTTAATGGATTTAACATTTGATACTAATAATTTAATGTACTCTTTGTTTATCTTAGTTGTATTTAATAAGTGGCACAATGACATACCAATTACATGGTCATTATTGCTTGACAAAAAGAATAAGATGTATTTTGTTGGTTATTAGCTTTTAAATTTTTAAATTTTATTATATATAAAATATCAATTTTAGAAAAAATCTTAAATTTAAATTATAATTTTTATACATTTTTTATTTTAAATGCATTCTTTTACTTACTACATATCCTACATATTGTAGATTTTTGGTTGGTAGGATTTCAATATCTATTTCATGCCAACTAAGATATTAATTTTAATATTGAGCCATATTATGATGCATTAAAGAGATGGTTGAATGATTTTACAAGAAGAGCAAAGGGAAGAAGAATAGATTGGTTGATGTGGCATCTTAGAACTTCTATTATCACCAATTACATATATATAAATGAATAAAAGAAAAATAGTATTATATCTAATACAGCCATAAGAAAAATTATTTAATCAAATATTAAAAAATATTTGAATATTTCAAAAAAAGACATCTTAGAGCCAACTTCTATATATGATTTTTGGAAGGTAAAGTCTTAAGATTATAAAGATCATAAACCTTGGTATGTGATTTTAAAGCCTTTTATAGATTATAAATATTGTTCTTTTGAGCATGTAATTAGAGACAATTTGTGTAAGTACCAAATTAGAATTCTTCTTCAATTTTTTTATCAAGTTGTCATACAACTACCATATTAGAATATTAAAATAGCAAACAAGGAGATTTAGAAGCTATGGTATTACATTGTGCTTCAAATAGTATAAGTGATTTTGAAGATGATTCTCATGAAGAAAAAAACAACGTTAAATATCAAGAAGTAGAAAATGAATTTGTCATGTAAGTGCATAGTTGATTGCTTATAGAGTTGGATAAAAAATCTTATAAGAGAAGAATGAAGGAGGCATATGAAAATATTATACAAGTAGTAGATAATGGGATCTTTTTTATTTCTATATTTTATAGCTCTTTTAGAAAGAGCTAGTAGTAAAGCAACTACATTACAAGTAAGAAGTGCTATCCATATTATCAATCCTAATATGATTTTTGAACCTAAAATAGATATTCAAAGTACTTCTATAAAAATAAAAATAAAAAAATTATATAAAAAGTTATATGAAAAAGAAACATAGAATAATTCTTTCAAATGATGTAAAATAAAAGTGTTATTTAAAAAGAGTACTATATGTATTTCAATTTATAATAAATTATATTATATTTTATATTATATAATATAAAATTTATTCTCATGGTTATTGTGTTATTTATATTTGAATATATTATTTTAAATTTTAAAATTTATTTTATTTATACACATATTTTTCCATGATATTTCTATAATATCATGTAAATTATATTAAAGAATAAATATAGTATAAAGATTATTTAAATAATTATATTTTTGATTTTATCTATAAGCTACACTCTGACATTGAAATATCTATAGATAATGATATATATATATAGATATTACAAAAAAGCTCATACTTTCACAAATCTTCCTATATACATAAAAAAAAATTAAGAATATAGTGTACTAATGAAGTTATGTATTTTGTTTTCCATTCTTGAGCAATAGGTTCTATTACTCTTTGAAGAAATCACCTATAGCCTTGAAATAGAACCTTTGCTGTTGAAATATCCCATCCAAGGATCTGATCTTCATTGCAGCCTTTAAAATATCATCTAAATAAGATCTCACGCTTAGAAGGATTCATCTTTTCAAACTTAAGTAATATCATTAAAGCTTGAGTATTAGAATCAAGACTTGTATGGTTAGGTGTTGCTCCTAATGGCTCCAACCGCAGTTGTATTTGGCACTGAAATGTATCATCTTCACTTTGCTCAACTAAAGGCTATGAAAACTACACTGGTTTATTCAAAGCTTGCATAGCAATTAAATCTTTTGAATCTTATTCTACTAAATTTATTAAAAATTGAAGATTAGACATGCTGACTCACTTGCTTTTACCACTCTATTCTATCTTAGAATAGATAACTGCATATTGATGAAGCTTTTAATTTAGCTCTCTCTCTCTTATGAATATTCTTAGAATCCAATCTTTATTAAAAAGTTATTATCAAATATGTTTGAATTTGTGGAGGATAGAATCAATAAAATTCTTGTACTTTTTGAAGCACATTGGCAAGATTTTTGGCCAGTTTATATGTGCATTCATTGATATCATAGCCGTGCCAATGAAAAAGATATTTCAACTTGTTCCATCTTTGCTGTGAATCTAACATCTTTTTTATCTTATATTCTTCATGATTTTTGATTTTGATACTAAGTAATAATTGTTGTACTCTTTTCAGAATATGCAACTCTGTATAAGGCTCTAAAAAAAAGATTTAGAAAACTAGATGTACCTTCATAGAAGATGGTAGTTTCAAACAATATGCCACTAGATTAATTTGCTTCTGGATGGAAAATGGTCCTAGCCTCCAATAATCTAACTTATTGTATGGCCACTTGGTCTTGATTTTTTTATCAAAGAAGCTATATTTTATTTCTAATATGAAAAGCAGATCGTTGATTCTTTAATTTATCTACAAATGTCTTATAAGTATCTTGAGTTGTTTACAATTGAACTTCAAGATTGTTTGGTGCTACAATAGATGCTTTGCAAACCTTTTAGCCGTTGGATTATTATTCTTTGGCATACTTCTTAGGTCAAACTTTGGATGATATGAATAGTTAGAAGAAAATGGTGTTTGTTGAATTGATGTATAAATAATATTATTATATCCAAGCTTTACTAATAATAGATACAAGATCCAATTATCTTATTAATAGTTGATATTGCATTATGAATACTACTCTAAAACTTGATTAATTTATTTTGTATCATTATTAATTTGAAGATGAAAAGCTGAAGAAAGTTTAATGTCTACCTTCAATATTTCAAAAAGACATTTCCAAAATAGAGATATGAACTGGGATCCTTAATTGGATACAATATCATCTGGTAGGCCATGATATCTATATATATTATCAAAAAAGAAATTTTCCATTGTTGTATTATGGTTTGACTACCATGTGAAAAAATTGTATATGTATATTTAATATATAATTTATTATAAAATTAAATGAAAGCCATAATATTAGATTTTATTGGTTACAAGATGTGATTAGGTTATTAATTTAGAAAGAATCTATCTAAAAAGGTTATTATTGAGGTTTATACAATCTTATTTTTTTTTAGTAGTGACTTTTGAAATTGATTTTATATTCATAATAACTTTTATATATCTTAAGTCACCTTTGTTAGACATTGGTAATCGTTAAGATCTTATTTGCTTCTTTTATTTAGTATTTAGAATACATATAATATAAATCTTATTAAAAAAAAAGATTAGAAAAGGATTTTTAATATAAAAGGGGATAGCTAGGCCATCTATGTGAATGAATGGAGATGGATGATAGAAGTCTCTTTTTATATTGGCCAAAAATCATGCCTAATGGGCTTCAAGGAGGTTGCCTAAGGATTTATTAGAGATTAGGGTTTGATTTTTGGAGGGAGTCAAACATTAAAGGCTAGAATCAGCAAGTTTGGATTTTTTAATATGACTTTGGTGAAAATTTTGGATGATTTGGATTTTTTATGAAGAAGATATAGGCACTCAAAGTTAAGAAGTTGAAATTGTACCTACTATCACTCTTTTGGGCATAACTTGCACGTACAAAAAGCAATAGAGGATTGCCGACTAGGATTTGAAAGAGCACTTTTTTGGCTACACTTTTTATATAAAACTTAATAAAATCCAAGCTGAGATAAAAGAGAGTTTAGGAATTGAAGTCATTGTTTGTAAGCTAAGAGTAGTAAGTAACCCCGCTTAATTAGTGATTATATTTTGAACTATATTTTAAGCAATTTGATAGATTTTTTGTTCAAATTTTTTGAAAGTATATATGTTTATGTTAAAAGACTATGTAAAAAAATTTTGTGGCATTAGAGTTTTGACTTTTTGAGATATGAAGAAAATACTTCTTAGGTGTCTCCGAGCTATAGTTTTAAGTACCTGCTAGGATTTCTAAGATATCGGATGATTGAAAGTGAATTTATAATTGAATCTTTTTTGTAATGAAACTTGAAAAAAATATCTATACTTTGAAGAAAAGTTAATAGAAATTTAATAGTTGTATCAAGAGTTACTAAACTCTAAAGTTTGAAAAGAAATAAGTTTTTGCGGGTGAATAAGATATTGAAGGGTTTTTATAGCAATTTGAACCTTTTTGTACAAACCTATTTAAATACAAAAAGATTTATCCATATAACTTCTCTTTTATAATATTTTTATATTATTTATCCTTTTTATTAAGGAAAAATCATCTATTGGAGTTTTACCAATAAGTTTCAAGTAAATTCTCCACAGCCAGATATCCAATATATTCTCAGATAAAAGATCACGCTATCATACTGTAATTGCTTACAGTATGTAAAATCCACTCAAAATATATAATATGTTTATAGGTTTAGATATGTGTTAGAATGGTTAATAAAGTAAATTAAAAGAGGTTGGTGTAAGAAAATTTATTTAGATTTTTACTTAATTTGGTTATGGCTTTTAAATCATATAGAACCTAAATATTTAGTATAAAGCCTTGAGAGGCAATTGGGGTCCAAAGAAGAAGAATTAAACTACTAAGAGGCCTATTTGGAAGGATGAAGACAAAGCGAAGATGAATGAAGACAAGGGGTGAAGTTCTTCATTCCTATTAGCCAATGGTCATGCCCAATAGGCTTTGAGGAGGTTGCTTGCAACAAGAACAAGGATTTCGGCAACTTCAAGGAAGCCATTTGAAAATTAAAGACTAGGATTAGAAAGCTTGTTTTTTGGACTACAATTTTGATATAAAAATTGAGAGATCTAGAGTTTTTATGAGGGAGAAGTAGGTGCTTGAAATTAAGGTGTGCAAATTATACCTATTGTCACACTTTTGAGGATTGGAGGAGATGTACAAAAGCTTTTGGAGATTGAAAGATGCGGTTGGAGAGGAGGTTTTAAGATCTATATTTGATGAGGAAGAATTATTACATTTAGAGTTGTAAAGAAGGAGATATTGGAAGTCAAAGACAGCAGCTTGAATTCCAAGGTAGTAAATAGGCCGTTTTATTCATAGTGATGGGTTTTGCCATATTTTGAGTTTCTAGATGAATTTTTGTCTAAAAATTTCCAAAAAAGTGAATCTTTGTGCTAAAAAGCTATACCTCAAAATTTCATAGAATTTGAAAATTTGGTTTGTGAGATATGAAGAATTTAGTACATGGCTATTTGTAAACAAAGATTTGAAGCTACTGTTAGGATTTTTACGATATCTAAAGATTAATAAAGAATCAAGAGTTGAAATTTGTTGTGATAGTTGTTAAAAACAAATCCATACTTTATATAAAATTTTAGTAGATTTGAATAATTAGATTAAGAGTAATAGATTAATGAAGTTCAAAAAAAATTCCTCTCTTATGGATGAATGAGGGTTTAAAATATTTTATTATAATTTGAGTGTTTTTGTGAAATAAGACTTATGCATTAGGTGTAATAGCCCTAAAAGGAAGATTTTTATAAAAATTTGAGGGTTTTATTATTTTGGATCTTAGTTGAGTATTTAGTTGCAGCCAAAAGCCTAGCACTTTCTTGAGGCAGATTCTCTCTACCACAACAACGCCACATGACACCGTTGCTTTATTAGATGTAATCTTCTTGCAAAGAATAAAATGAGCCATCTTTGTGAGTCAATCAACAACCACAAAAATACTATCCAATGAATTGGATGGCAATAGATCTATGATGAAATCCATCAATATAAAAGACTATGATTATCTTAGAACAAGTAAGAGCTATAAAAATCCATAAGAGTAATGTTAAGGGTTCTAGGACCTTGAATAAATGTCACAAGAGAATACAAAGTCCTTTATAGTCTCCCACATTTGTTGCCACCAAAATCTTAAAAAATAAGTTCTAAGGTCTTATTCAATCTAAAGTGACTTGCAATTGGAAGTCATGGCAAGATTGAAGAACGCGTAGTCGTGTTGGTTCTTTTGAGATATACAAATGTTCTTCAAAATATAAAAGGTCTTTTTTGAGTTTAAACTTGTCAATATTTTCATTAAAGTGACGCTTAATATTTAGGGCCAAAACATCATTAGTGGTTGTAATATGCATCTAATTGAAAAAATTAGAATTAATAGGTGTCAATATAATAATAGCGCAAAGGTGAAATTACTTTAGCTTCAACAAAGTGGCATATTATTAATCAAACATTGCCTCTCTTGTCCTTGGTACATGATATGATCTCTTTGACAAAGCATTGGACAATCCTTGTTGCTTCCCAAGTTGATAAGTACTGACGTAGTTAAATTGAAATAATGACATATTCTATGGAATCTGATAGCGATTAAGAACTCCAACTAATATAAAGTATTTTAAGTTCTTTTGATCTATATATACAATTATGGGATATATTTCTCCTTCAAGAAAATGATGCCATTCTTAAAAAGAATCCACAATAGTAAAAAGCACCTTATTGTAGATTTCATAATTAATTTTGATAATAAAAAAATTTTGAGAATAAAATGCAACAAGATGGAATTTATTGTCTATACCTATTTGTGAAAGTATAGCTCCTAACGTAAAATCTAAAGTATTAATTTCCATATAGAATATTTTTGTAAAGTCTGAATACACCAAGTTTGGGGCTATGATAAACACCATCTTAAGATCTTGGAATGCCTCTTGTATTTTTTTAGATTTTTCAAGTAGATTAAGATGTCATTAAGCTAGATCACCACAAACTTATTTAGGTGCTCTCAAAAGATATCATTTATTAAATGCTAAAAGATAGCGGATGTATTTGTTAGTCCAAAGAGGATGACATTATAATCAAAATGTCCATACCTTGTCTAAAATGTGGTCTTCTATTTCTTTCCCTCCTTGATCTATACCAAGTTGTATGCTTGATGAAGTTTTTTGCAAGGTTTTCATCAATATAATCTTTCAAAGCTAAAAGCTCTTTTTAAAAAAGATTATAAATTGGATCAAAAGGTGGTTGTATTCTTTTTCAAAGATCTATAGCACAATTGTATAGTTGATGCTCTAATAATATATCAACATTCTTCTTTTAAAAAATATCCTAAATTTTTTTATATTGCTCTAAAATACTTATTGATAAAGCTATATCTTTTTTAATTGGAGTTGCATAAATAAAAAATAGTATATATTCTTTGGCCAATTTTATAAAAGTCCTTGCTCCAACAAATAAAGGCTTATCAATTCATGACTTTTTATGAAGTTTATTTGCAAGAATTTCTATTGGAAATATTATCCTTTGCAATCTCCAATCTATAGATGGATTATGCTTTTTCAACTAAGAAAGTCCACGAATAACAAGATTTAAAGAAGTCATAATAATATTGAACATAATTTGGCTGCTATGATTTTCAAATGATATTTTTATAGATATTGTTTTATAGATAATACTACCAAAAGATAAGGGTCATTCATCTATTATCTCTACATAAATAGGTTTGGATTTCTGTACTAGAAGAATATTATGAAGCTTAATAAATGCTTCATCTAAAAAATAAATAAATGCCTCTAAATCCAGCAAGGCGATTATTTAAAACTTTTGAGGGCCAAAACATAAAAGAATTGTAAAGTAATAAGCAAGTTGAGCAAAAAAAGAGGAACTTGAATAATTTTACAATGTTGAATTGTCTAGCTGCATGGTCCCTACTATATGTGAACATCTTTGTTTTCCTAAACAATTGCACTCCTAGTTTTGATGATGGATTAATTATATTTTTTTAGACAATTGCCAACTTTGTGACCTTCCTTGATATAATACAAATGTAGATCTTTTTCCATCTAATGCTTCTTTACTTGTAGATTAAAAAATTTAAAACATATTATATCAAATTTTATATCTTTTACTTCTAAATATAAATTCAAAATGATTGTTGATGTAACAAAAGTATGTCGGATTGTGTATTGTTTTGCTAAAGCCTATGAACATTGATCTTGATGATGTTGGAATAATTGTTTATTATATTTCACAGCTTAGCTAATGGCTTCATTGAACAATTATAAATCCAAAAGTAATAATAACAAATCTTTCATATCACCTATTAATTCCTAATAAAATTGACTTATTAAAACTTTTTTGTCCCAATTGATGTTGCACACTAGTTGCCTAAAATTGGATGCATAGATTGATGTAAAGCGCACTTCTTGTTGCAATGCTTGGATCTTAATTGTTGCCCAACAAGCCTTGTTATGTTCTCCAAATACTTTCACAAATGCTTCCATGAAAATTTCAAAGTTACTCAAAATTGATAATCTCTTTTCAAACAAGAAAGCAAACCATAATAATCCTTGCCCTGTAAGCAAGGTGCCAACCAATTCAACTTGTAATTCTTTTATTGGATAAATATGAGATTTTAAAACTATTTTTAATCAAATTTTGTTGATCAACCTTCAAAACTTTGAATGCATACTATCATATTTTTCTAGAAGATAATTCAAAACTCTTTAAGTTCCTAAATAAGTGGATTTTTTTGGCATAGCATAAATAGTACTGTATCTTCAAGCACAAAAATTGGATGTAGATGTAGTCTAGGTTGTGGTATTCTAGATATTACATCATTATGAAATTTTACAACAATCTCTTCAATTTTTGTAGTCCTAGAAAATAAAATAATAAAAATATTTATAATAATCTTTAACTTGGACTTAGAAGATTCAATCATATTAATGTTTTGACCTCTTGCCATTCTAAGAGAAAAAAAAAATGAATCTATAAGAAGACAATATTAATTTAGACGAGGATAATCTGCAACCTCTAAAATCCTTTAACATCTTCAAGGAGAGAGGTGATCCACTCTCTTATAAGAAGGATAAAATTCTAATATAATAATAAAAAAAATATCAATTTAGAGGAGGGTAATCCACAATCTCTATAATGTTGGTATACCTTCAAGAAGAGGGATAATCTACTCTTTAATAAGCAAGATCCAACTCTCATATTTAAGATGAGGGCAATCTCAACATATTGTCAAAAACACAAGAATACAGATCAAGAGACTTGAATTAGAAAAAAGTTTTAAGAAAAACTTGACAAGGATTTGAATTAATTAGATGAGTATACAAATAATACCAAGAAAGATGAGCTAAAATTCCAAGAGATGTATTATCAAGATTGAAGAACTCTTTAGCTTTGATTCCTATATATATATATATATATATATATATCTAGGACTCTTTTTAAGCACCTTCTATCAAACAAAAAACTTCTTGAACAACTTCGACCAACAAAGAAGCTTCTCAAGCTCCTTCTACCAATTTAGAAGCTTTTCGAGTTACTTTTTCTAATTAAGAAGCTTCTCAACTAACTTGTATTAACTCAAGAACCTCTAGATGCTCTAGAAGATTCTATAAACTTCCAAAGTATATGTCTTTAATAACGGCAAGCTACTTCATTTAGTTTTTTTTTTTCCTCAAATTATCCTTGAAATTAATTTTGGACAATGAATTTAAGCACTTATAAAAATATTATTTAAAAAATAAACAAATCTACATCATCTAATCTTGTATTATATGTTGTTATATTTGAGAATGTACCGGATACCTGGCTATGGAGGATGAAATTGCGGTTCATATATATCCAAGAATGGTTAATAGATTTTGTCCATATAAGAAGAATATGATTGAATATCAATATAAAAGTGCTTAAATAAATACAAAGTACTTGAAAACATTCTTTTTGATAATTTCATCCACATATAAATCCCAATTACCTTGTTGCTTGTCACAATCAAGCAACTAGGATTTCTCTTTATAAGTCCTAATCTTATTTAGTGAACTTCAATAAGTTATAAATCTTAATTTAATTGTCAACTTGGTGTAAAATTTTGCATATAAATGTAAATATAAGCCTTCTATATGCTTAGAAAGTTTTAGCCTAGTTCAACTTATAAATTGTTTAGAATTAATCAAAAATCGCACTGATGTCACTTAGCCTCCAACTTGAAAATTAATGCAGATATCCCAGTAGCAATTTCTCCTTCTTTAATTATTAATTTTAGCTAAAAATTAGTATGTAGCTTGCCTTTCAATTCTTCTAATACTATGCCAAATTTCACTTTAATTTGACTAATAGATCTTTAGATATTCTAGAAATCCCAAACAATCATAAACTACCAATTTTTGGTATCTCTTCATACTAAAGATCATGGAAATCTCAATTGCACTATTAGATTGTTACAAATTTTTATTCAATCTTAGCACACTTAATTATCTACATACTACCAAATTTGCAACTATAGATGTTACTTCAATTGTATATGATAGCTAAAAGTGTTGGTCCTAACTTTTTTGCATAAAAACTTAACCTCCAATACAAATCCTAATTTTAGATAGAAATTGTTAATTCCTTCTAAATCCTACAAAAACAAGTTTGATATTTTTAGAAGAAGCTTGAAGCTAACTCTCCAATTCTAATTGCTGATCTCCAAATGATCCAACCTCCTATCCTTGGTGGCCATTTCTGTGGCTAGAGGTCTGATTTTGACCCTGTCCTATACATGCTCGACCCCCGCATATCAATCTAACTTATTCTAAGGATTTTTAAGCTTCACCCTATTCTCAACTTAATCTTAGTATCAATCATATTAGCTATTTATTCCATCTATCCTATTTTTCATTAACTTATGGCTTTTTAAAAATAGTGAAAGAGTTTTTACAACCTAGAAGGAAAATTTAATAATTAACTTTTATTTATTAGCTATTAAAATAAGAAAATAATCTAAGAGGCTTTCATAAAAGTTTTTTTAAATATCTTAAGTTCTTATTGAACTAAGATATTTGAATATTAAGTAGAAATCACTATTGTTCATATTTTTCATCACATAAACGTATTACAATATGACACCGTATAGATAATGTTGTTCATCTATGGAATATTATCAGATAGGCACTTCTTTTGATGTGGCTTTTGGGTGTTGAATGTCCATCCGATAATTATACAACTGTTGCCATAAGAGTATTAATATGGATTAGAGAGTAGAAATTTAAAATTTTATACAAAGAAGTGAGGAAGAGTTAGCAATCCCATTCTTTTCTATATAAGGCCAAAAAAAGTTTACAAGTGAATTATATATCTTATATCTCAATTGTATTTATATTTCTATTTATATATACAATTCAATCCATTAAAATGAAGGATATCTTAGTCAATATGAATATTCTTCTTGAAGCTATAATTAATATCTTTTGTATTTGATTGAAATTATAAAATATAACATTTATCTCTATATAATCTCTTTGTGAAGAAATTAGCAATTGTTGATATGTAAAAATATACTTCAAATTTATTTGTGTATTTAATAATTTTCTTTGATGAAGTGAAAATAGACTTCTATATAGATGGTTCTAATACAATTAACAAGATTTAAGTTAAGCTTAATGTTGTTAATATTATTTATAAATTAGATCATATGTTTAAAAAAATCTTTCACACATTTTTTGTAGTAAAACATGAAGCTAAACTATTTATTTTTGATATCAATAGCACTTTTGTGATTAATTTTAATAGATTATAATATAATAATGGATTGATTTTTTTTATTTTTTTTATTGCTAATTATATAAATATCTTCTTAAGCTAAAAATATAAAATAATATTGATATTCAAAAATATATATTTCTTATATAATTTGAAATAATTAAATTTTATATAATAAATAGTATACAAATTGCCTAGTTTGAACCATAAAAAATAATTAAACTCATATAATATAGAGTCTTCTAAACTATACTAAGATCATATTTTTTAAATTATTACATAATCTAATTAACTAGCCTAATTATATAGCTATGATCATCTTTAGTAAAATTTAAATAAATAAAACTACTACAAATTCTAATATAAAAACATAGATTAGTAAACAAATCACTATTGTTAGTATTTTATTTAATATTAAGTATCAAAGATATAGATATAGATTTAATATTAGATACCAAAGGTGTAGATAAAAAAATTATTTAGTCTAAATGTCTCATTAAAATCAATGCTATAGTATTGAATACAATCATTTACAATATATTCATTATATTTGCTCATAAACCATCTAAATTTATCTTGACCTTAGAAATCTACATGCAACAAATTACCATTATACTAAATGAAAAGAAATGAAGCTTTTATATTTGTTGCTATTACAATATTATAAATTTAAGCTCTATTGCTTGCATTTAATCTACATGGTGTATTGCCTCTATAAAAGAATTCAACTTCTAGTTGTAAAAAGTATACATTGTATATACATGGTATATTAGAGAATATTTTTATAAAAAATACTTAATAAAGATTTTGACCCTAATATTGGTTTATTGCTAATTAGAAGATTTTTCTCAATTGTCAATTTAGACTAAGATGAATTAAAAACATGGACATCTAAAGAATACTAAATGCTTATATTATGTTATTTATTAGTCATCTATTGCAACAAAAGGTGAGAACTATTAGACTAAATATAAAAAAGATCTTTAAAAGAATATAAGAAAAAGTCCTATTTAAAAAAAAAACTTATATAGAAATTAAAAAATAAGACTAAAAGTTCTTAAACTACTAGTTTGATATATAAAAAAAAAGAGTAGCAATTATAGATATTGGAAATACAAGAGATAGTGGTTTATATATAAAATTTGATAAAATTTAATACTACAACTTCAAATCATCAAAAATAACATCTCTATTAATGATAATAAGTTTAAAACAAGCTTATAGTACTAATAGTCTTTGGAATTTGAAGCATGTTCTAAAAACACAAAATTTAAGCCTTTAATTCTAACTTCTTTTTTTTTTCTTCTTCTTCTTCTTCTTCTTCTTCTTATTACTATTAATAGTTTTTTCTAAAATATTCAACCAAATATCTTAATAAAATAAGATCAAAATTTTAACATGCAAGTACTTCAAGAGTTGTCTCTTTATAAATTGTACCAATTAGACAATAGTTCATAAAATAAATTATATATGAAATAACATTTGCTCAATAGCACTTGGTTATAGATTTTTAAAAATTAAACATGATTTTTTGAATCTTTTGCAATATGTCAATTCTTCCTTTAAATAACACAATTTTATTAAAAAATATAATTGGAAGTAAATTCTTATTTGATGCCATGCTCCTACAAGAAGGTATCAAATTCATTTCATGGTTACAAAATTATATGATTACAATATTTTTTTAGTTACATTCTAATTACATTGTATTAGAATATAATTAAAAAATATTGTAACCATAAATTTTTTTATTTTAATTTTTAATATTTAAAATATAAGAAATATTTTAGACTTGGTCTCAAGAAAGTATACCTAAGCAAATCTTAATAAGTTACTTATTAAAGATACAAAATACCAAAACCTATACAAATTTACTTGATAAATAGTCTATATATTAGTATACAAACTCCAACATTCTAAAAGTTCTAATACTTTTATCATTGAAAAATTATCTAATTTATTGCTTAAATATTAAATTTAAAAATATAAATTAATATTTTAATGCAACTAAACAGTTATTCTTTGATAATTCATGAAACTTACCTTCATATGCCACATTATAAGTTTTGAATTAGAATCTCGAATTGCATAGCATATAACTTGAATCTTTTTTCAACTTTGAAATCTTATTTTGCTCTTATAGATTTAATAGACTACTTATAGATATTAGCAAAACATCCATTTCTATTAAATCTAAATTCTTAATCTACTATTATCATCTAATCTATGAAAACTAAATTATTAGAAATAGTAAGTATATGTAATATATTTTCTAATCTATGAATATTAGAAGCAAGAAAAATATTATGATATTACATAATGAAATAAAAAATATTATTGCTAAATTATATAATAAATAGAATAGACATTGAAAGCTTTAAATTAGACCATTTTCATTAAAATTGATATGATTTGAATATTTGGAGTCAATAAACCAATCACAAATTAGTTTTGTCACAGAAATCATAGATTGGAGTTTCATCATAGAATTTATTATTTAAATCATGACCAGCACAATATTATCATTAAAAAAAAAAAAAAAAAAAAAAAAAAAAAAAACTTTCACACAATACTTTTATTAATAAAGCTTATTAAATATGATATTTATTATATCTTATAATAATTCTTTTCTAAATGCCCTTTTAATTTCTAATAGCTATAGAAATATATATATATATCTATTGCACCTTAAGGTTGTTGATATGTTTGCTATTCAAGCTAAAATTGGTATTATCAATTAGAGATATTTTAATTATGTCCATATTTTCTTCTTCTATCTTAACATCTTTTAATAATACTACTTATTAATGTATTGACACAAATCTACTAGTACTTTATTCACACTTTTCTTCAAATAGTAACATAAAAAGTAGCTTGTCAAATTTTAGATAAGTGTCTTTGATTACTACAATGGTCCTGAAAGATTTGTAGTTCTCAATTAAACCTTAAATAATATATAGAATGAAACCATCTTTGTTCTTTATTCTAATGCTATTGAATTGTTCTACTAAACCCCCACTCTCATATACATAGTTAATAATGTTCAATCTACTCTTCTTGATCTCTAAAAGTTGTTGCTTTAATTACAATTCATTGTCTTGGTAGATGTCCTAAATAAATTTGTTTATTCCAAAATTGCTTCAAAGTATCAATTAACGGTTGGTATAAAAATATAGAAGAAAAAATAAACAAAAAATATTATAAAAAATATAAATTTGTATATTTATTTCAATTTAGAAAATTAAGATTATTAATAATGATAGAAGTTTAACTTCTATACGTATTATAAAAATATATATTTTCATACAAGTTAAAAATACTAGAATTCTTAAAAATTAAAAAATATATATAAAATCTAAAATCTAAAATCTAAATCTCCAAAAAATACGATCAAATATTTATTAATAAATAAATTAAAAATAAAAAATATATAAAGTTGAAGATAAAAGTGACTTTAAAAATTCTACAAGTACTTTGTAATATCTTCTTACTATTTCTATTCCCACTTACTTACTTTCAAAGGTTAACATTATATAGAAGGACTTCCAAAATAAAAATTGAAGGCTTTGAATTTCAACAGTATAAAAATTGGCTGAAATTTACAAGGTTATTGAATTTGACTACTTTAAATAAGACACACATGATTCTATCTTTCCTTCAAATTGCCGCTAAAATATTTTGACCTCCCAAAACAACCTTTAAAGCGACAACTTTTAGAGATTACCCAGGGTGACTTAAAAAAAAAGTGATTTTTATCAACATTCTGACAACTAAAAATAGTATCTAAGGCTAGGAACAAAGTGGAATTTATGACTCTTTTATTTGACTTTTCATCTTGTGATACCATATTGAAAGACAACTACCTCCATAAGAGCATACACAATGAAATATTACAAAAGAATCTTGTATTCACATAAGGAAGTTATAAGTCTTTTTTGTACAAGTTTGTGCAAGAATTCAAGAAAAATGGGTAACTAACCATGTGACTGCATAATAGTGCAATTGTATCCACCTTCATTCTTTCCTTACAGCATATTAACATGCACTACTGAAGAGGCTTGCATCATTCTACAGCCAATTTGTTTACACAGTAGGAAATTATTCTTCAGTATTCCCATTTTCAATGTGGTTATCATACCAACAATGGTTGGTTTAATATTCTGACGTATACATGCACAACGTCCCATTTTCATTTTTTTTTTTTTATATATATATATATAAATCTTAAAACATATTTGATGTCTCCACAAATATGACGATCTCCTTTTTTTGAAGACGTATTCTAAAAAACTGATAATATGTCGTTATTTCCATCATTTTCATTTTATTGTTTCCATGATTTTTTCATATTTTTTCATATTCTCTTCCATTGTACATTGAGTTATAACATATTTATTTATTTCTAACCACATTTTTCCGTGATGCAACAAATTTCAATGTGTATTACCTATTGCTTTTCACTTACACATGTGCAATTTCATTTTGAATGGTAATAAGCAGCATTTACATAAACTATTCACTCCCCAGCTGTGTAGTTTTCCACATTTTAACTCCGTAACAATGCCTATTCGTTACATATCAATTTAACATACGATGATTTTTTTAATCTTTCCATGTGAAAATATATACAGACGTAATAAACTCACACTTGGAAACTTCCGAACCAAATTAAGTCCAATGCTACAATTTAAAAGCCACACTTTCATAAAAGAAGTGAGCACTACGTATAATGCATATCACACATACAAAAGTGAACAACACAAAACGACACTCTCATCCACTGCAACCCAACTCCCACACACCCCACCCCGTTCCTCAAACCCACGCATTCTTGTGCAGTAATCACAGCTTTACATCACACAACCATACAATTGCACCAGGCCCCAGACGCTGCATTCCGTGCCCTCGCCTGCCCTCTAGCTTACAATGTGCATGCGCATCTACGCCTCTCACGCTCCCCCGTCCAAGCACTCCCTTCAGTTCCCTGGCGTGAAGTTGGTCGCGTACGCCCACGCGTTGTTCGCCACCGGGTCGGCCAAGTGGTCGCTCAGATTCTCCAACGGTCCCTTCCCCGTCACGATCGCCTGCACGAAGAACCCGAACATCGAAAACATCGCCAATCGCCCGTTCTTGATCTCCTTCACCTTCAGCTCCGCGAACGTGTCCGGGTCGTCGGCCAATCCCAGCGGGTCGAACGAGCCCCCGGGGTAGATGGGGTCCGTCACCTCCCCCAAGGGTCCTCCCGCGACCCGGTACCCCTCCACTGCTCCCATCAGGATCACCTGGCATGCCCAGATCGCCAAGATGCTCTGCGCGTGCACCAGGCTCGCGTTGCCCAGGTAGTCCAGCCCTCCCTCGCTGAAGATCTGCGCTCCCGCCTTGAACCACACCGCCTCCCCGAACTTCACTCCGTTCTTGGCCAGCAGCTCGGGCGTCACGCACCCCAAAGCCCCCAGCATCGCCCACCGCGCGTGGATGACCTCCAGCTCCCTGTTGCGGGCGAACGTCTCCGGGTCCGACGACAGTCCCGCCGTGTCCCACCCGTAGTCACCAGCGAACTCGCCCGTCAGGTACGACGGCGTCTCGCCGGAGAACGGCCCCAAGTACTTCGGTCGGTCCGCGCCATACCTGCCACCACCCACCCACCCACCCACAACGTCGTTTCAGAAACACATGCTCCGCCGCTGCGATCGGATCCATCCGCCTCCACAAACCGGCCTGCTTTCCCTCGGTGCGCTGCGTGCAATTCACAGCCACTGGGTTGCGACGGAACCCACCTTCACAGACTCCATCATACCACGCACAACATCGATCGACTCAGACCCGTTCTAGACCTCCCCACTGCACCCGACCACATCGTCATGCAGTCCACCCCACACACGTCCACCGACCAACAACCACTAGCACATCAACGAACCCCACGTCCGCATTGACATCGAAAATTGACATCCACATCCACATCCACATCGACATCGACGTCGACGTTCCGTCCGCCCATCCACCACACTCAAGCACAACAACAACAACAACAACAAGGCTGGGCTGGGGCTGGCGTACCAGATGCTGTCGCTTCCCGAGGACTTGCGCATCGACACGCGCGCTTCGCCGCTGCCCACCTTGAGGGCCAGCTCATTCACCGGCTTCAGCAGGCTCTGCCCGGCCATGGCTGTGGAATGCATCGCGGTAGCAGCTGCCATGGTGACGAGCAGGAGGACTTCCGAGAGTTGCCGACCAACGCCGCCGATACCGATACCGATTTCGTGAGTGTAACGAGT
Organism: Physcomitrellopsis africana; assembly: GCA_036785485.1. NCBI lineage: Eukaryota > Viridiplantae > Streptophyta > Bryopsida > Funariales > Funariaceae > Physcomitrellopsis > Physcomitrellopsis africana. The sequence continues at coordinate 77,667 of JAWRVF010000759.1, forward strand.
TCTGCGTTCCAGTATGCAGCCATGAGCTTGGAATCGCTTTATACCGTGGGCTGCGAGAGACTCCCCGAGCGCAGCGCTGGCGCCGCGAAGGACAAATCACAAGCTCGCAGCCGGCAGTGATTGGACGAAGCGACGCACCAGCATTTCTTGTGGATAGCAATACCCTGATCAGTCGTACCTCTGAGAAGTCGATGGTGGATGGTCTTCCAACTCCTTTCGGGTCTGCTCGAAGCAGCTTCTCATTCGTCGCTGTGCGCAGAACTGCCGGCATATCCACTGTGAAATCTGCGTCGGTGCTTCAGGACGAGATCCATCGGGTGCCGCCGCTTCGACAGGAAAGGTGTTTAGCTAATAAGAATCAAATGTAATGTGTATAAAGTCATTCGAGAACACTGTAGTAGCAGAAATCCAGGAATGAGATCAAACCGTAAATTTCAACAAAACGTAAAAGAATGTGAAAGAAATTCGCACACAGTCCTCGAATAACATTCGATTCCGTTCGGTTGATTTTCGTCAATTTTGGGATGGATCCAAAGATGAATTTCAGGTTTACAAACTACATGATGCATATTGAAAGTTTTGAAACTGTATTTATATCTTTCAACACTGTAATCAAATCTCTGTAATGCTTTTTTTAAATACACCAAGAACTGGTGTTGCATACATTGCCAACCTACCCATTTGCAAGATTCAAGAGTGAAGTTAAAATATATCGTGCAATAATCATTAAGCCAAAAGAATTTAACATACAAAAAACATTGTGTCTAAATCTCTCTATCTATATATAGATACAGATACAAATCTAATTAGGCTATCAAAGTACAAAATTCAACATTCATAATGTTTCATGGTTGAGTTGTTATTTTATATTTATATAAATACAAGGTGTTTAACTCTAAATCGCTATAAAATTTATATTATTTCAAAGAAAAACTGTGATTTGTAATGTTTGAGGTGATTCTGTAATAGAGTGTAAATTCATTGTTTTGATAAAATATTTAAAATTTGAAATATATTGATAATGCTACACAAAATATATTATAGACAATATTGGTTTAGTCATGATTAAAATTTACATTAAATGTATTTTCATATTTTTTTAAAGAGAAGACATATAAAATCCTTACAACATCAATTAATATATTCATATAAAATATAGAAATAAAGGGCCCAAAGAACTAAATCCAATAAAAATAGAACTAAAAAACTAATTAGATAGATAGCATCTCTTTAAAATAAGAAAACACAACTAAAGCTTCAAATCACTTCAACACTAGCATTGATTATCAATAACTAATTCTTTCTTCTACTTCAATTTAAATATATTTCTTATAATGTATCATATTAATATTTAATTAGAGTATTGTGAAGTAGCACAATTATCTTCAAATACTTTCTTAACTAGTAGAGTTGGGAAATTGTAAACAAAACGAAATTCTCATAAAAATCAGCTTTTATATAAAATAAAGTATCTCTTTTCTAATCTATGTATTTCATTAAATTATATCATCTGCATAGAAATCATAACCTACAATGCAATATTTGTAATATCCAACATAAATATAATATATAATTGAGTTTAAAATATAAACTTTGTGATAGAATAGATTAGAGTTTGAAAAAAACCAATTTAAAAAAAATGTTGGTTTTTTTGTCTTTGAAACAAATATTAAATACATTAGAAATCTTAATAGATTAAAGATAAGTAGAATACACATTCTTTTTTTTCTTCTTCTTCTATAAAGCATTTCTAGAGAGTCCAAAATCTCTTAAAAATAATAGGATTCTTTGAATTAAACTTAAAACAATCAAATGAGATAACTTGGGAGTGTCCTTTGTTTAAGCATCTAACAAGTGTCAAGAAAAGAATAGATAAGGGCCAGATATAGTTTGTGTAATACCTAAAAATATTCCATTGAATTTTAAAAGGGAATGAAATATTTTACAACATTAAAAGAAAATCTTTCAATATGTACTCATTTTAGATAACAATGAGTACAAAACTTAAAACAAAGTTTGAAGATATGTATTTAAAACAAAGTTACAATTGGCATATCAATTCATGAATAGGAGACGCTGGAATTTCCCTTAGAATAATTGTTAACTTAATGATACTGAACCGTAACGAAGGAAACAAAGAGACAAACATTCTACTTTTACCACAAAACAAGACTGGCTTCCTGCTCTGTACACTTGCGATTTGAACTCTGTGCCGAAGGATCGAAGATATTCCCCGATAATACGAGTTTTCAGGATGGTTGGTTTTGAAACTAACTGCCGGATCTCCCTTCGCAGTGCGCGAGTAGGAAATGATCTTTATGAAGCTGCGAAGAAAAATCTTAACTGGGCAGGTTGCGACGCAACGTGAGGTTGAACATCGCTGCGCTGAAGTCTTTTCCTGGGCTTTCGTTTTTTTGCACAATCATGTGGAAGAAAGCGCCTAACACCGGCGCCACAGAATCACGGCGCACAAGGATACCAGCCACAAAGGCTGCCAGCTCCGATCCCGTTGACACTCAATGCGAAGTTGATCCGGCTGCGAATCTATTTGGTCGATTTCAAGAGGTGCTCATGAACGTGTACGTGATGGATGTACAACGCGATTATTGGAGGATGTTGCGATCCGATTTGTTTGAAGACAATCCAGACTCGTCTAAAATCCAGCTCCAACCTCATCTTATACAACCAGCGCGCTTCGTGCTTTTGTCTCGCGTTCCACCTCTACTCTGCCCCTCGTCCTAAATATGTCCACTTCTCTGGGAATAACGACTCAGGGCATCTCAGTTGTGCGTAGCAGTGACGTGTGTACTGCACCGTTTGAGGAGTCAGTCATGGCCACCGCAACAGCGTTGCTGATAATCAATGCTAGTGTTGAAGTGATTTGAAGCTTAAGTTGTGTTTTCTTTATTTTAAAGAGGTGCTATCCATCTACTTATTTTTTTATTTCTATTTTTATTGGAATTAGTTCTTTTGGCCTTTCATTTCTATTTGTGTATATTTTTAATAAAATAACATTGTAAGGGCAAAAAAACTGCTTTTTGTTATTAATGATATGCACAATATTGAGTAAAAGGCCAAAACTATTGATTTCTACTACATGAGTGCCTTTATCAAACCTTAGGCAAGCTATAAAGATTTCTAATTACATCAGTAATTTCTTATTGTACCAATCGAACTATAAGAATACATCTCTACTACTTGCCACTTCACATTTGAAGTAGGCATCCTTTTATACATGCACAATTTTTGAGTTGAAATTTACATTAAGGCTTTTTTAACTATCACACCTATTAGCCACAATGATTTGTGTATAATTTATACTTGTATATTGATTAGTTAAATACTTGAATTAAATATGTTGATTGATTGAAAAAAAATGTCTCTCACTTTCATCAATAAAATTATATGTTGTGGGTATTCAAAGTAGTAGGTTTGAATTATTTTTTTAATACTTAATTTATTTTAAAGATGCATTTGATCATTTTTTCAATTTGTCAAAAACTTGGTTGAGAATAAAACCTTGTAGGCATAATATAAATCTAATATTATTCTAAATATAGATTACCAAAATTCAGATTCTTCTTTTGATGGTTTATTTTATTAGATTTTGCCTTGATACTCTCTAGAATCTTTGATAATGATATATGACCTTGTACCAATTGTTAACATAGAGCAATTATTGCCCAACTAATATTTGTATTAGAACTTTGTGGGTTATTATTATATGCTTCACATCTTTCTCCATTTACTTCTTTATTTATTTTTATACTTGTGGTCTTTAAAGTGTCACCATGATTTTATTAAGATTCTATTGAATCATGTATATAAGTATAACTATTCTCACTAAGTTTCTTTTAGATTATTCATTGATAATTAGTTAGAAAATTGATTAAATTATTCTTTATATGATGAATATTAGGACTATTTTTTGGGATTTTTGATTTGCAACAAACTTTATTTATTTCAAATCTATTTGTGTCTATTTAATTATATTTGATATCTTCTTTATTTGCATCATGTTTATTTATCTCTCTTTGTCATTTTTTATTTGGTTGTCTATTTATAATATATGTTCTACTTTTGCTTTGTACTTTCTTGATTGGTTTTGTTTATTAATTATATTTAGTTTAAATCATTAAAAAAAAAAAAAAAAAAAAAAAAAAAAACACTTATTGTTTTTGAGAGTTGTATCTAAATAAAACTTATAATAGATAGATAGATTTTATTGTAATTAATTAAATTATATTACTTCTTTACTATAGTTAAATTCATTACTTGCACTTCAAGTTTCTTCCTTTTACTAGAATTTAGTACAACAAAAATCTACAATTCATGAGAGAAGTGGTTATTTGGTCCAATAACAAGAACTTTTTCTAAGCAAGCTATCACCTACAATATTACACTTTGAAATTTAATTGATAATCCTTTTAGTAAAATTTATATGAAGACCTTAATGACTCATAAGCCAATTTAAAGGTTAAGATTCACAGTGGCTTTTGGATTGAAGTTAAGGTTCCATTCTTGGAAGATACAAAGTTATAAAAAAGTCTAATGTATAGATAGAAGTAGATAATTTAGAATTTTTTCTTGACTCCTAATGCACATAAAATAATTCCCCAAAAATATTTAGGACAAAGAATTTTTCTTTCATTTTTATTTAGTTAAACCAATAATACTAACATGATTTGATATAATTTTATCTCAACAAGTACAATTGAGTTTTTTACTTCTATAATCATAAATTTGGTAAGTACCAAATCCCAGCATAGATCTTAATAAATCCTTTCAAACATAATTTTTCTAATGCACTTCTTGTTATGAAGAAGTAGTCTAATTGCTTGAGTGGTTTCAACATTGATGAGAGCTCCTGTTCTTCCATCAAAATTAGCCACTTCTGTGTACACAACATTTCAATGTCCTTTTAATGTGTAAAATTTTGTTTGCCCTTCCAAAACACCTACTTTATTATTCTCAATGTAAGTCACTGTTTATATAATAAATTAGGCTAACTTTACATTTCTTAATTAAGGTTTTACCTTGAGGAGCAATTCTAGACAACAAATCTTATTATACACTATTTCTAAATTACTCCATCAACTCCTGATACAAGGATTGTAGATGTCTCCATAGTTTTCTAGGCATGTCCAAGTTGTGTGTTGCGTGGCTTACGCAACATCTACACCCAGCACCCAATGGATCTGGTCTTGGAGCACCGACGCAGATTTCACAGTGGATATGCCGGCAGTTCTGCGCACAGCGACGAATGAGAAGCTGCTTCGAGCAGACCCGAAAGGAGTTGGAAGACCATCCACCATCGACTTCTCAGAGGTACGACTGATCAGGGTATTGCTATCCACAAGAAATGCTGGTGCGTCGCTTCGTCCAATCACTGCCGGCTGCGAGCTTGTGATTTGTCCTTCGCGGCGCCAGCGCTGCGCTCGGGGAGTCTCTCGCAGCCCACGGTATAAAGCGATTCCAAGCTCATGGCTGCATACTGGAACGCAGAACTCGTTACACTCACGAAATCGGTATCGGTATCGGCGGCGTTGGTCGGCAACTCTCGGAAGTCCTCCTGCTCGTCACCATGGCAGCTGCTACCGCGATGCATTCCACAGCCATGGCCGGGCAGAGCCTGCTGAAGCCGGTGAATGAGCTGGCCCTCAAGGTGGGCAGCGGCGAAGCGCGCGTGTCGATGCGCAAGTCCTCGGGAAGCGACAGCATCTGGTACGCCAGCCCCAGCCCAGCCTTGTTGTTGTTGTTGTTGTTGTGCTTGAGTGTGGTGGATGGGCGGACGGAACGTCGACGTCGATGTCGATGTGGATGTGGATGTGGATGTCAATTTTCGATGTCAATGCGGACGTGGGGTTCGTTGATGTGCTAGTGGTTGTTGGTCGGTGGACGTGTGTGGGGTGGACTGCATGACGATGTGGTCGGGTGCAGTGGGGAGGTCTAGAACGGGTCTGAGTCGATCGATGTTGTGCGTGGTATGATGGAGTCTGTGAAGGTGGGTTCCGTCGCAACCCAGTGGCTGTGAATTGCACGCAGCGCACCGAGGGAAAGCAGGCCGGTTTGTGGAGGCGGATGGATCCGATCGCAGCGGCGGAGCATGTGTTTCTGAAACGACGTTGTGGGTGGGTGGGTGGGTGGTGGCAGGTATGGCGCGGACCGACCGAAGTACTTGGGGCCGTTCTCCGGCGAGACGCCGTCGTACCTGACGGGCGAGTTCGCTGGTGACTACGGGTGGGACACGGCGGGACTGTCGTCGGACCCGGAGACGTTCGCCCGCAACAGGGAGCTGGAGGTCATCCACGCGCGGTGGGCGATGCTGGGGGCTTTGGGGTGCGTGACGCCCGAGCTGCTGGCCAAGAACGGAGTGAAGTTCGGGGAGGCGGTGTGGTTCAAGGCGGGAGCGCAGATCTTCAGCGAGGGAGGGCTGGACTACCTGGGCAACGCGAGCCTGGTGCACGCGCAGAGCATCTTGGCGATCTGGGCATGCCAGGTGATCCTGATGGGAGCAGTGGAGGGGTACCGGGTCGCGGGAGGACCCTTGGGGGAGGTGACGGACCCCATCTACCCCGGGGGCTCGTTCGACCCGCTGGGATTGGCCGACGACCCGGACACGTTCGCGGAGCTGAAGGTGAAGGAGATCAAGAACGGGCGATTGGCGATGTTTTCGATGTTCGGGTTCTTCGTGCAGGCGATCGTGACGGGGAAGGGACCGTTGGAGAATCTGAGCGACCACTTGGCCGACCCGGTGGCGAACAACGCGTGGGCGTACGCGACCAACTTCACGCCAGGGAACTGAAGGGAGTGCTTGGACGGGGGAGCGTGAGAGGCGTAGATGCGCATGCACATTGTAAGCTAGAGGGCAGGCGAGGGCACGGAATGCAGCGTCTGGGGCCTGGTGCAATTGTATGGTTGTGTGATGTAAAGCTGTGATTACTGCACAAGAATGCGTGTGTTTGAGGAACGGGGTGGGGTGTATAGCGTGATGAGATGGGAACTTGGTGTGGGCAGTTGGGTTGGGAGGGAGTGCTGTGGTGTGGCAGTTTTTTCATGTGTGGCATTGTCTTATGGAAATTGAGAATGTGATTCGTAGTCGCATTTTCGCATTTGGGATGTTGGCTGATGGTAGTTGTGGCGGTTGTTTTCAGTGCGTGAGGTTGGATTTTTTGTGTTGTTTGCGGAAGTTGTTATTGTGGTATTAGTTGGTGGATTTTAAGACACCGTCTTGATTTTTAGTTTGTGTTAGTAATTGTGTCTCAGTTGCAGTTGTTTTGATGGTTCTACGAATTGAGCCAGGTTGGGTGCAAGTTGGGTGGCGTCGTTGGTTCGCTTGTTTAGCTGTGTATCGTGGAATTGAGGATTGTGAATTGATCATGCAGGTATTTATCGGTTACGGAGGGAATCAGGGGTGAGCTGGGAATCGAATGCAGTAAGCTGTCATGACTGGGTGAGGAATGTCTCGTTAGCGACAGGTAGTGTGTGAGTTTTAATAAATGAGTACTTCTGTAAAATGGGTGTTATGGTTGACCCAAAGCCCTTAACGTGTTAGTTCGAGTAGTGCTTGTGTGATACTGCAATTTATGTAGGCGTCTAGTTTTTTAATGTGTTTACGTATTATCAATGTTTGTGTCTTGTAACATGTATGTGTTAAGTTGGTGTAGTACCAAGTAAACACTCACTTTTTACGAACAATCCATCTATAATCTTGGTATGTGCAAGAAACCGAAAGAGGGAAAGTAGGTACTTTATGTAGAAATATCACCAATCAAGTTTAAGTTACACGAATGAGACAGTAGTAAGTATTTGAAGAAATATGAAAAAGTGCCTGTATATCTGTCGCAGAGATGAATTTTGTCTGTTGTCAAGGGTTTTAAATGAGCTTTGCTGAAAGAATTTTAGTCTCCTTCACGGTAATACTGATAGATTGTAGAAATGAAGTACGTGATGGTTGTGGAGCATAATGGGTTGTCTGGTCTGTCGGAAACGGAATTGGGTGTGTGGGAGTCGGCTTGCGGGTCAGTCGTGAGCCGTACTACTTTCCCCGGAGTAGCAGTCCTATAGAATGATTAGTGTTATAAGTGTTGCAGTCGCAAATTGGTGCAGTTGGGATTGACGGATATACCATAATCGGGTGGTGTACTGGAATTGGGCGAGGAATGTGTCGGCGGTTTTTTTCTGTGATTTATCTTGATTGTGTGCATCGGATTCTGAAGTTGCAAATGCGGATTCTCCTCTACTAAATATAGCAGAGTGATTGGTATGTGTCTCCGTATCAAGTTACAATGATGAATTCTGGAAGAAATAACATTAGAATCTTATGATATTTTAGTCGAGGGCGGAAATGTTTTTAGATTTCGTCAGGTCGTATGAAAACTCTGCTCCGTGGAAAGGAGGTATGTTGTGGACCTACTCCAGTTCCTAACCTGTACTTCTCAACACACACCTGTGTATTCTTCTCGGGGCTATTACTCATTTGTCCAGAAAAGTCTCACGAAGTCTGAATCAACTAGTTGTTACCTACCCAACCCCGATGTTCAGAGCAAGTGGCACATGATATGTGCAGGGTCTCAACTTGTAGACCAGATCTGACGTGCCCAAATCCTACCATCGCTCAGGTTACGATGTGTACAAAATATGCTGCTCTCATACAAGACAACCTGAGTTTGAGGCATGAAATCATGTTCATCCCTCACATTGAAACAATTCAATTTAGGGACAATGATCTTCATAAATGTTCGTAATCATACCCTGCTATTTTAAATGTAATCTATTTTAGGCCAATTCTAACGCGTGGGCAACAGGAACATCGTGACTGGATGTGTTGGACTTCGAAACGTTTTCTGCCTCCATGTGCTCTTAAGTGAAATGCATAAGGTTGCTGTACTCGTATACAACTGCCACACGATTTCATCTCTTTGATAAATTTTCTTTGAAATGAAATGTGTCGTATTTGTTACAGGCGTGCACCTGTGAGCAGATGGTCATCCATGAGCAGAGCCACTGTCGACACATCCTAGCATGTTTTGCACCAGCCCTGCGATGGATCCCATCAGCAAGAGAATTCTAAATAGGATATGATACAAAGAATAGAAGGTTACACACTCATCTTTCCAGGTCGAGAAAATACCTAATTCTCGACGACGATGCTCTTGTTCATTTAAAGCTCAGCGGAAGCTTCTCTTGCGGTTTCCTTCCTGTCCTCACCGGCCATGGCAAAGTCCTCATTCATCTAACCCCTGCATAAGACAGGCTTCGATGCGGACGGCATTTGTGTGCGTCATCCAGGTCGAGGTCGTTAGTTTTGCACTGTTTCAGTGTTCCCCCATCGCCAAATAGTCCACTTCATCTCGCACTCGTTCAGAGTTCGCTGCTCCTGGTAGCTGCAGGAATCATTGTGGAAATTTTAGTGGGAAGATTGAAGCAATGGCGCCGGAACTGGTGGAGGGGTACCGGTGGGTGGTAGCTGCGGTCGTTGTCAATGTTATTCTTAATCAATGGATGGGGATAATGGTGAGTGTTAGTTTTCACGCACTTTTCTGTTTATGGAGTACTACTAGGATTGTTCAAGGGGAATCGCAGCAGCGTATTGCGGTTTGCTTACAAGCTGGATTGTCTTTTCTTGTTCAAATCTTAGTGTGTATTTAAGCTACGATGTGAATTTGAGTTATGCGTGAATTTGCTGTTGTGTCGGAATCTGTAACCGATTAGTTTGGCAATTTATTCTGTTGCTATGTTTACGTAGAGAAATTTGAATCGAATTGCTTATTGATGTCTGTGCAGGTTGGAATGGCTCGCAGGAGGTTCAATGTACCCTACCCGACTATGTATGCCAACGAAAAAGAACACAAGGATGCCAAGGCTTTCAATTGCGTTCAGAGAGCTCACCAGAATAATCTCGAATTCATGCCGCCTTTCTTGGTTGCCCTCATCCTAGGCGGCCTTCAGTATCCCCTAGTTGCAGCATCCCTTGGATCTATCTATGCTGTGGCACGAATTCAGTATTTTAGGGGTTACTCCAGTGGTGATGCTAACAAACGGTTCTCGGGTGGCGGGGTACTCATCTTTCCAGCCTATTTCGGCCTCATAATCTGTACAATCTGTTTGACTCTTCACCAGTTTTTCCCAGATCTGGTTTAAGTATATCTCTTAATGCTCTGGCATGATGCTTCACTGATCACGCACATAGGCTTCGTGCGTCGGATCAAGTCTTAGGTCATTGAATTTTGTCGGTCGAGCTCATTGAAGCCGCCAGACACCAATAGGCCAAATGTCAAGAAACATTAGTAGCAGTGAAATCACGCTTGCAATCTTCGTTGATCACGGAACAGGAGAAATTATCTCTTTCTATGTTTTTCCTCAAATATGTGCTGGTGATGATGTAGTCCACAGCTTTGCTGTATGTAGTAGAGTTTGCAATCTGAACCTATTTGTGTTGAATCACAACAAACTCAAGCCTATTTGTGCGTTGAACTATAACAGCTGCGAGTCCTATGACATATCAAGCTGTATCAGAAACAGTATACAAACTAAATGTACACCATTGTAGAAAAATGCGTGGCAACCGCCAAATTGAGACACTAGATCTCGAAATCTACAGAATAAACGGTAAAGTGTGGTCTTACTGAGGAAGAATACCTGGTGATAGTGGACATGTCGGCTGAGTTGATGAGTGTAGTTGAGTCAACGACAATTTTATGTCCTCAGTTTAAGGCCCTGACCACGCACGCACACTTCGCGGATACCGACAGGAACCTCCATAGACTCCTTCCCCATTGCGTGCACCTAAAGAATACGGGATTTGTTCTATGAACAAGCATTAAACAAACTCCATTCCTTCAAAAAAAACTTATCACAAACTCTATGTTTCACGTAACACATTCTTGTCCAATATTTTTCACTCATGATCACACCCTGGTCATCAGAGGAACACATATAGAGGCTGATGATGAACCACTGTACACAGACAGAGTTGGACTGTAGAACTTTGGGAAGCATTAGATTTGTAAAGAGTAAGCTCCTGCGCCGTACCTGTGAGGCCCATGCTGCCAGCAGACATTAAAAACTACTGAAACCAAACATGAATCCTGATATGCTACAAGAGTATATGAGACTCGTAACTTGTTTAACTCGTACACAAACCAACCACACAACCTATCACAGATCCATCACATGGCAAAAAAACAGCAGCGGAAGACACAAAATGGTACATATCCTTCCCACTTAATTGCGTTACAATTAAGCTCTTACTGAAGTATTGAAGCAGAAACTTCACATTTTCATCACAAATCACAATCACAAGAATACGGGCTGATAAAAATCAAATTGGATGCATATGTTTCAAAAACGATTCAGCTGAACTTCGACTTCGACTTCGACTTCGGCCTACTTCAACATCAAAACCACAATATATGCTACCACCATCTACTGTTTGCTATGGGCAGCTGGTCACTTTAAAAGCCTGTGCAGCAGCACAGTATTAGGTCTGCAGCCATTCGAAATGGAACCCACTTCCGTTATCGTAGAAGACTCTACAGCCCTCTCGATAATAATGTTCATGATATTACTTGTATATTTACATGAAAATGACTTGTTGTACAATGATAAGTACAGGGTTTAACGTTTCAGCAGATAAATCAATTATTCCATGCAATAAAAATTGAGAAGCAAAAACATAGATTGCTTGTATAGAAATAAGGCAAGGTATTCAAACGCTTGTAGGCAAGGTGCAAGATTTATAATAAGCTTGTAAGTAAGAATTGGCAAGAGTTAAAATGATTTTCTTTGGATTATAGATGATTTGAGATTAGCTAAGGAAGATAGCAATGACAACTTCCTCCATCAAGCTAAGCTTGTTCTTTTATTCATTAATTGCTAGTAGGTCTGAGTTCTTTAAACTTGTGTCAAATTTTGTTTTCTTTAAATCATGTTATTAGTTTTTATCTTCAACTTTGTTACAGAATAATAAGTTTTAACCATATATTTTTCTTTTAAATATATATATTTTTTAAGCTTCAAAGCACTCCAAAAGATGTTCCTTATTTCAACATCAAGGTAGAGTATTAAAATTTACAACCACAACCATTTATATATATATATATATATATATAAGAAGGATTTAACAAATATTTATATAATTTTTTTGTTTAAACAAAAAATTATGTTTTAAAATACAAAGAGAAAGCAATCAAATACAAAGAGAAAGCAATAGATCTTCACATAAAAGTAGCATCTTACACAAATAAAGAAATAATATTATTATTTCTAAATTATATTCTTTGATCTAACCTTAATTATCAATTTTTAAATATAAAGAGGATTTATAACATAATTTTTTAAATATTTATAAAAGATTTTGAAGAAATTAAAATAATATATAATATATTAATTTATTAAATTTTATAAATAAATCTAATAAAATCTTTTTTAAATCAAATCTTTGCAATATATTTTCTTAAAACTATACTTATTGAAGCAATAACATAATATTTAAGCCCAATGTATACATATTGATTTACAAAAAGGCTTGGAATAGGATGCAATTTTATTTCTTACTTATCTGTATATATTTTATTTAAATTAAATTAAAGCTATATATATTTAGGATCTTAATCATTTTTACTTTAATTTCACATCTATTGTACTTATTTTATATTATAGCCATACTTTATAAATTTTAATGAAATCTCATCTATTATTTTAGCCACCATCTTAGCTTTAGATGCCATTTTGTCTATGAGTAATTATTTAGACACGCATTTTTAGATTAATACCTTTGTTAATAGACTATATTCATTTGTTTCTTGTATTTTTATAAAACATGTATAAATTAATCCATTATTATATAATATCACATAAATATAAATATAAATATAGTTTAATTTAAAAAATCTTAAATAAAGTGATATTAGATATCATATCATTTGTGTAAGAATAATGTTAAATAATTTTTACAAATGCAAGTCATTGTTAGTTATTACAAAAAATAGATGTTATTACAAATATATAATAAATCATAAATATAAATATATTTTAAATTTTTTTATAACCTTTTAGATTTTTATAATATTTTTGTTATTACTTACAAATATTTGATAATCTTTAAAATCTTCTAAAATATTCTATCTCTGTCTAATATTGTTTAAAAATCTTCCACAATCTTTAAAGAATTTTATAATATTTTTTAACCATCAAAGACTTTTTTTACTCTTTTATAATTTCTTTAAAAATTTCTTTAGACTTCTGAGATATTCTATAGTTCTTAAGAAAAAAATATAAGCTTTCATAGGACTAAAAGAGATAAGACAAGAAGCACATTAATCTTACTAATACAAGTTTTGGAGCAAATCAAGTATTTCTTTTATCTTAGTCTTTTATCTTGTTTCTTATTTATTTTATTTTATGTCTTAGTTTCTTATATTTGTATCTTCAATATTTTCTTTTGTTTGCAAAGATATAAATTATTCTATTAGTTTTTTTTAAATCAAATTGGCTTGATTACATAATAGCTTATTGTCATATATTTTATCTCTATGGTAGAACATGCAATTATAGATTGTATCTTATATTTTTATATAATAGTAGCCATTTCTATAAAAATCCATATAGTCTAATATAAATATTTAATCTATTTATTTCAACCAAATTTTCATTAAAAATCTTTTTGTATTAATGTCATTTTTTTCCAAAATAAAATTTAAATCCATAAAGTATTTTTTTAATATTTTATTACTTTTCATCATATCTTTCTAATGCACAAGACCAATATATAATAAATATTAATTCAAAAGATTCACAAGTAATAGAGAACCTATTAAAAGGCCTATTTATTTTATTTAATAATGATTATATTTTTATCTTATACAAAATATATTCTATCTCAATTTTTAATGTAATATATTCTTCTTTGGAAGCTTTTTAAACTTATTATTGAAATCATTAAGATATTTCATAGATCTAAATTATTTAAAATTTTAATTTCTAATTAATTTTAAATTTTATTTTTAAAAATTGAATATGATGGTGCATCTAACATAATTTTTTAAAAACTTAATTTTATGGCAATAATACTACTCTAAAAGGCCATTTACTTTTAATCAACCTATATGACATACAAAGATTAATTTGATTCGTTTATCAAATAAATTTTATTAATAAAGAATTTTTTAATGAATTGATACCATATATTGATAATTCTTTGTAATCTATCATGATTTTTAGCTTACACAAAAGTTTACCTTTGCATTTTTATATAAAATTCTTAAATCAATCTATATAGTTATCATCTTCTATCATTTTGAAAGATAATTATCTTTGCATCTAGTTGGTATATTATTAAATGCATAGCTATTCCAATTTTAAATTTTAATAGTGATAAATATAATTATAATATAAATAAATAAATCTCATTAAAATCTATCCTAGTAATGTTCTAATATCTTTTTTTTAATTATATATGTCTTTTACTTTATATTTTTTTCAATTGCATCTATTTTGACATAATATATATTCATTTAGAACCAATATCACATAATCTTGAATTAATGAGTCAATTTTTTTTTTTTTTTAATTTTAAAAGATAATAATATTATTCTTTCTTGATCTATTTTTACTTATTTATATCTTTTTATATCAATAGATTTCATATAATATCAATAGATCATAAAAAATAAAAATTAATTATATCTATATATTCTTTATTTATCTTAAATAGGACATAATTCATCAATTATTTTTTCAATTGGCTATTATTCTTTGTTAAAAATATTTATATTTATTTAAAGTTTTTTCTAATTTATATACTTTTATATAGTTTAAATTAAATATTATCTTATAACATAGCATTTATAATAGTAAACTAATATATATATTTATATATATATATATATTATGATTCTTCAAAATGAACTTATTCACTTTTATTAATTCTTAAAGATTTGAAGATATATCTACAAATATTATTATTATAATTTGAATATTTTCTAAATTTACCAGAATAAATAAATATGCAACAATTTATATAAGAAAATATTTAGATGTATAAATTTGCACCAATAATACCAAAAGACTTTATTTTTGCCTTTCATAGTCTTGCTTGACTTTAGATTTATTATTACTTGGTAAAAATTATTTTGTATCTTTTATAATTTTTTATAGATTTATAAAAGCTAATATTATCATTTTATTTTAATTTTTAAAAATTAAACTTATAAAATTATAAATTATATAATTTTTATCTTTTTAAAAAATTAATAAATTTTAATCTATTTTATAAAAATAAATGATGTTCTATTTTTAAAAAAATTATATAGAAAAATTGAACATCTTTTGACTATATTAAATGGTGTAGTTGCAAGGATACTTATAAGTAAAAAAATTTCCTATTAACAAAAGAAAAAAAACAAATAAAAATTTTAAAAGCTTCATTGATATCTCTTGATCTTCTAATTGTTGTATCACTATATGTCACTAATAAAATCTATTGTTAGTCTAAAAAAATTCTATTCAGATATAGCTGTATGAAAAATCTATATTAAGTAAGATAATAGTACATAGCAATACAATAATAAGTTCTTCACTCATGCTCTCCTTATGTCTCAATAAGACTAATATTGGAAAATAAATGAAATCAATAAGAAGAAACCTATAAATAAGGTTCCATCTCCTACACTCCAACAATTTATTTTACATACAAGATTTGAAAAGAAAAAAAAAAAGAAAAAGAGAAACTAAGGGTGTGTACTACCAAATCAGCTCCAAAATATCTCTTTTTATACCTCTTTAAAGCCAAATATTAAGAATCTAGTCGTACTTAGCCTAAACAATCTTTAAAAGTATACTAATGTTAGAGCCAACATATTCTAAGCTAAAATAAGATACACAACTAACTTGCTACAAAATAGCATGACATAATAGTTATTATAATCATGATTCTAAATGTTAATAATAAATATATATATATATATATATATATATATATATGTATTAAGCTATTAAATATAATTAAAGTAATGCTTATATAATATTAATATAATAATTTTTATTTTCATAAATCTATTCTAAAACTTAAATAAATATTATATTTTTTTATTTCTTATATCAAATAATAATATATATTTAAAATATAATCTAAAAATATTAGAATTAAATTTTATAAAATAATTTTAGCATAATTTGAAGCAAAACATTTATGGATGATAAAACATAGAAGACAAATAAGTCCTATCTAATTCAATGTTACAAACTTTATTATATATATATATATATATATATATATATATACATATGATATTAAAATCCATTTTTGTATTAAATTTTTTAAATACAACTTATAAAACTATAGACAATTTATTATAAAAATAACTTGAATCTATTATTTTAAAATTTATAAATTATAAATATAAAACTTTGCTTCTATACACCACACACCAAGTGATTATTAAGGACATGAATTTAGACAAAACTTTGAAAGAGAATATACTCATGTATTATTTGAAAAAAATAAAAAAAACAAAAAACAAAGAAGAGATAGATATTAGATAGAAAAAAACTAGAATAACTATTGTCAAATATTAAAAAAATTAGAGAATATTGAATCAAGATTAGAATTATAAGAAATGCATTGACAAGACTAACGATGGCATCACTCTTGCTTTTATATATACTAGCTACTAAAAAAGCCTTGTATAAATTTTCTAAAGATCACAAAGTTTGTGGCAAAAACATCAATATGTAGATTGCTTCCAATGCGACAATTTAAAAGCAAGAAACTTGTAGGATAAGTTTTGATAGCCATATAGTATATTTATAGGAATCAAAAGATGTAATTTGCATAAAAAAAACTTCATTGAAGTTTGTTAATAGAAATATTATCTTTCTAGCATATTCTTCTTTTTTATATACTTATATTTATTTATTAAGATAATATAAATATCAAGGATATGAATTCTAATAAAATTCTAATGAAGCAATATTCTTATGTCACTCAAAGAGAGAAAGTAGACAAAATAAAGATATTATAAGGTTTAAACTACAATGGCTATTCTTAAATACAAAGAGAGTAGATAGTCTTGAACTAAGTTTAGAACACAAGGTATTGATAAGAATAAAAAAAAGCCACAATCTTGCTTCTATATATATTATCTATTAAAAAGCTACATGGAAACATCTCATAGGCCATATGACACATGTCCAACTTGTAGGACACATATCTAACTTGTAGAACAAGTTTCTGATATGTATGATGTTATATGGTGTGATTTTTAATCTAGAAATATATCATGTACTTATTTATAGAGAGTTTATCTTTAACTTATTAGTTAAGCTCTCATAAAATTTTTATCTTTAATAAGAAGGATAAATAAATATTAAAATATTAAAAAAAATCATATTAGTACAAATCTTTTATATTTAAATAAATTTATATATAAGATTTTTTATAGAATCTAAAAATTCTTTAATATCTTTTTCTATGCCAAATTATAATTAACTAATTGTTGATAAATTAGATTTTTAATAACTTCAAAAAAAATCCATAATCTCTTTTCAAAAACTCCAAATTACTCAATTTTTACACCAAAACTTAAACTTAATGATCCTAACATTTTATATTTGAATGACTCCAAATGAATAACTCTAATTCCTAATAAGGCCTTGGACAATCTCTTTAAAGTCCATTGGACATGACTTTTAGCTAATAAAAATGGAGATTTTTGTCATCCATCTCTATTTATGCACATAGATGGCCTAATTATTCTTTTTGATACTAAGACCCCTTTCCAATCTTTTTATAAAATAAAATTTACATAGTATGTGTCCTAAACATCAAATAAAAGAAATAAAATAAGATTTCAAGAGTCACTAATATCTAACAAAGATGATTCAAAATATATAAAAGTTATTATCACCATAAAATCAACCTCAAAAATTACTATAAAAAAAAATAAAAAATAAAAAATAAAAAATAAAATTGGTTATATAAACCTCAATAGTAGCCTTTTTAAACAAACTCTTTTTAAAATAATAATTTAACCATATTTTGTAACTAATTAAAATCCATTGATATAGCTCTCATTTAATTGTATAATAAATTATATATTACAAATATATATATATATATATATATATATATATATATATATTTATATTTATATATTTATACATTATTTTCAATCACAACAAGACAATGCCACATAAAAAACTTGTAATATAAGTGGCTTACATGTGCAATATGTATCTAACTTATTAGCCAAGTTTTTAACTTATCAATCGCTTATAAACATGTGTAAAGTCTACATAACTTCTATAAAGCTTTCCAACAAGATATCAACATTTTAATCTATTTTTACTTACTTCTATTTAATTGTATTTATCCAAGTAAATATATTAATGAATATGTATATCTATTATAATAGATATTTATTATAATAATATACTTTTTATTTATAAAGTCATTAGATAGACCTATACTTTTAAAAAAATCTTGTATTTTTTAAATTTTGGTTTTATTAGGCTTTTAAAAAAACTATATAGATTTTTTTTTTTTTTTTTTTTTTTTTTTAATATTTTAAATGAAATGGGACAATACAATCTTAAGATCTTTATTCTAATTAAATACCAAGCTAATATTTAATAATAATTTTAATAGTTAATCACTTTAATTTAATTTATTTTAATATTTATTTTTATTAAATTTAATAAAACTATAAAAAATAAATATATAGTATATTTTTAAATATATATAAAGTCATAGACTCCCATTTCATAATTATTGGTAATTTTTTTTAATTAAGAAAATTATTTATATTTGGTTTATCTAAAATTATTCTTATAATTCTTATATTATTGAAAATATATCAAATTTAAATTTATATAAAAAATTTCTTTATAAATATTTAAATTAATTTCTTTAAAATTTTAGATAATATAAAAAAATTAATTGAATTTGATTCAAACTTATTAAGAAAATATTAAATAAAATTAAATAAATTTTATAATATTTCTTTGATAAGATTTACATTATAGGATTTTTAAAATTTTGATACTAATATAAAAGTTTTAGTTAATTGATGTGATTGTATAAAATAACATAATATATCAAAATACATAAAATATCTAAAATATCTAAATTAATAATTCTTCTTTTATATACTAATTGAATTATAAATTTTATTAATAACTTATATCTAAAATTTAAAATTATTATAAAATCAATATTAAAAATCAATAAAATATTTGAATACTTGTATCAAAGTTGTTTGAGTACTGTTCTATAACTTGTATTTGTTTTAAGCATAATTTTAGATATAGATGTTCCTTTCACTTTATTAAAAATATTTAAAATAGATTTAATATTTTTACTATAATCAATAGAAAAACTAAAATCATTAATTATTATTAAAACTTTGTTATTATATTCTTAGAACAATGTATTAATCTTAAGAATTACACATTATATAATATCTAATTTATGCACAAATTACTTATTTATAAACAAAAAATTTATAAAAAATAAAAAAATTATAAAAAGCACAAAACAACTTCATTAAGTGGCTAACAAATAATTTTAAATACAACCAAAGTTCTATATTCTCTTGTACAATATTTTGTCAAAATACATGACAATGATATTCATCAATCCAAAAATATTTATTTTTTAACATATTTTATAATGTTATCTTTATAAGTAAAAGATATAAAAAAATTAAAAATATAAATACTTAAACAAGAGGATTGGTATTTTTTAGTCTTTACTTTGGTACCTATAAAATTGATCAAAATATATTTATTGGTGATGTATGCATGCAATACATGTGTGATGTTAAAACTAAATTTATCAATGATTGTTGTATTGTGAACTATTTGTTTTATACACTTTAGATAGTTTGTTTACAACTCAAAATAGATTGTTTATATTTATTCACAAATCTAAAATTACATATTATTGGTCTGCTTGCTACAAATGGAGTCTTTATTTAAATTTGACATTGAAATAGAAATACCACTTTAGGTAGATTTTTTTTACAAACAATTATAATCTAAGGTATTTTTATTCAATTACAATTTATACCATACCAAAACATTTTATGGTCTATTCCAATATTATCTTAGGACTTGGCAAGTAATACTTGCTTGTAGAAGTTGGACCACAACTCTCTTTATAAAAATCCGAAATGCCTTTCATTTGATCTTTTTAATGCCAAGTCCATTGATTCTTAACTTGATTAACTTTTTATAATACATTGCAAAATTGTTCAATAGTCTTATCAGACTTCAGAATTACCACAGCTCTTGATAATTCTATTTTAAATAAGACTACATTGAAAGGATTTTTGATAATTTGTATAAGCCACTAAAATAATAAAGAAAAAGATCAATTATTATTTCTATTACTTCTTGTGGAATATGGGATCACTTCTCTGATTTTTACATGACACTTGTGATTGTAGACCTTTAGTTGCATATAGCAGAATATAAAATAATTTACACTCTCTTAATTCTAGCATAGTTTTTTACAAATGCTATTTATAAAATAATACACATAATCATGTGTATGTGCATGTACGTATATATATATATATATATATATAGAGAGAGAGAGAGAGAGAGATTTTTCTCTTTGTTTAAAAACTATATTCATTAATTTGCTAAAAATATACGCTTTAAATTTATACGTTAAATTACACTATCTACAATTACTAAAAATTATAATTATTAAATTACTAAAAAAAACAGCTGGTTACATCTATTAATATGCAAATTATAATATTTGTTAATCTTTATTTATGGAAAAAAAAACATTCACATTAAATTAATATGTTAATGCATTTTTTTTAAATCAAATTTTAAAAACAAAGATACTATATAATATTAATATTTCGTGATTATATATTGCTCAAAGATGACTAGGTAAATAGCCCTCGTATAATTAAAAAACCTAAGGAAGATTTAATTTTCACGATTTTTCATATTCTCTTTCAATCAGGTTGAGTCACACAATAGTTATATTCTTTTCAATATAACACTATCAAAGTTTTAAGATGTTAAAAATATGTTATTTAAAATAATTATTTTTTGAAAAATTATATGCTAAATATTTATATATTTATGTATCTAAAGATCTTCAACAATTGGAATTGCACATTTGTATTTCAATCAATAATTAAAAAACACATTACATGCTTGAAAGGATATTTTTAAATTTTTAAATTTTTGATACATAGAGTACTAACCTTAATACATATTTTGATGCCTAATTATGCTGACAAATATAAAACACTTATAAACTCTTAAATACAATTCACTCATCCTAACCCCGTCCAAATATTATTTTTGATATCTACTCACCCTCGTTTGATTTTCATCGCAGAAAGAGTTACCCATACAAAACTCCTGCAGTGAAAAATTACTTAAACAACTGCACATTGTTGACTACACGTGGGAATTATCAACATACTCTCCCAAATTCATCTATCATTGGCTCCATATCCAACGAGAGCTCCAGAAGCGAACGACATTTCGGTTCCCGAGGGGCGTTCTCTCGGTGTTCTCTTGGTGTTCCCAGTGCCAACTAAGCTGCGCCGTGCTGTAGAGACGAGAAGGCCGGGAAAGGATGACGATGGTACTGGCATTGAATGCTGTCGCCACCCGTGACAGGGCTGGGCCAGCTCAGCAGATTTGAATTTGAACGGCGTTGCTGATGATCGCCATGATGAGGCGGATTGGTGGATCTGCCGTGCACCCAATGGGGGGGGAAGCAATCGGAGCTGGAATCCGGTGGATGGCCACCTCTGGGCTGTCAGATTTATGCTATTTCGCCGAATTTGCAAGCTGGGTCACTTGTGCGGTGAGCCGCATCGCCATCGTCTGTGAGATCTGCAGGTTTCATCACCGTGCCTGCGTTTCGAAGGCCGACAGCGCCCGCGATGTGCCGCATATAGGTTACGCCGATCGATCTATGGAATACAAAAGCAAAAAAAGGAGAATAAAGGAAACCCTTCTTTAAAATAGCCCCCAGGCTTTTGCTCTGGAGTAGATTCCGTTTCGCCAATCTGGATGTTACTTTGGCTTCGAAATGCCGCACCAGTCTCATGTTGCCGAAAAACTGGCAGGCAGATGAAGACCCATTTGTTTGAACTGAAATTCGAGCGCGACAGATGAAGACCCAGACGTTTCGTGACAGAGGGGAGATGATTTTTGGAAATAGGTGGAGTCAGGGGCTCGATGGTCGCCCGTGAGCTGGACGTGGCGGCTTTCTTTAGCACGGGTATCGAGCGGCTGCTTTTTCACTTTTGCTCGCTGTGGTTTACTCGGATGGAAAGCCGCTCCTTCACCTCGTGGGATGAGTTGTTCCTCGGCTGGAGTGGTTTGGAGCTTTCTAGCTTCTTAGGTAGAAATGCCTCGAGGACAGTGTCAGCTCCTTAAGTTTGGGGCGTCCTGCCCCAAGTCTGGCCCCTCGGTGGACTTGGCGAGCTTGATCGATGATCCCTGTTTTGTCGTTTAAGGCTACGCCTTATAATTGCTGTGCACGGGGTATCTACGGTTTTGGTGCGGCCAGAAGGGCACATTTACATTCGGACCGTGTTGCCTGGGCGAGTCTTGTGGCTCTGTCGCTCTTTTCAGTTTGACAGGTGCATCGGAGTCACTCAGTTTTGCGTTTCGGTTTGTGTGGAGCGAGCTTAGTCTGCTTCAGTTGGAGTAGACAAGATTGGCAGTCAGGGTATAGGAGGCGCCTTTTCTTCTTCCCCTTCTTTTGTGAACAGTGCAAGTAGTCGGTCGATCATTAGTTTCGTCGAAGGTTAGCAGAGAGTTGTCAATTGTCGGAGAAGCCTTGCCTTATCAGTTGATTGCGAGGTTACTTTTCACGCGTCATTATATTGTAGGCACTGGTGTGTTTAGAACGCACACGGCTCTAGTTATGTGAATTTTATCGGGGACGAAATGATGTCCACTTGCGAGGATAACAGAACCTCACGTTTTGATCCCTGCATTGTGCTCAATCAACCAATTGATAGAGTGCCCTTATCTGTACGCTGTACAACTGCAGCGTAGGTCTAGACCCTTGATGTTGGAGTTCATATGACCAACTGGTGGCTTGTGATCAAAATTCTTCAACATTCAAATGCATTACAGTGTTGGATGTGCTTGTAGCTGGAGGAATTTGCTCACATTAATACCAATTGCCAGTAAGTGTGGGATGTTTTTTTTGTGTTGTTTTCTGAGGGACCAAGACTAGATCCACTGTGGTCCTGGGTTTTAAGTCAGCGTTTTAAGCACTCTGACTGTCTAGGTCAACAGTTTCTGTCTAATCGATTGTTTAGTTTGAACACATTGGAAATAATAGTCTGTGCTTGCTGGGTGCTTGGGGAAAAGTATGGGGCGCATCATGTTTTCTTGCATTACGCCTGAGGGTGATTGCGTGCGGGTTGTTTATCCGGACGGTCACGTCGACAATTTGAGCAGAACTTGCAATGTGTATGAGCTCCTCCTAGGTAATCCAGATTACTTTGTTTGCGGCGGCACCCCGTACACAATTATGAATCGTATGGCAGAAGATGAGCAGCTTGAGAAAGGGTTTACATACTTCGTTTGCGCTTCGCCGAATGCCCAGCCATTCCTGGAGCCAAAGAAAGCGTACAGAGGGTCCAGAATCTTGCCTCGTTTTCCAAGACATGGGGTTCAAGGACGAGAATTGCGAAGCCCTACGCACATGAGCAACACGCAGTCGCGGAAAGTTTTTGATTTGCACGCGGCCACGATGCAGCTCGAATCCTTCAAGAGCGCAGGGGTGCCCCGAAGTCCACATCACCACCTTGCCATAGACAGACCACCGAAGCAGCTCAAACTCGTCTTCTTCCGTCACTGCTTGCAATCGCTCCGGCTGCCTAGACATTATGGGGAGCTGTTGGATTCATCCCTGTCCCCACTTTCTGATGAAATTCCAGAACCTGCACCAGCCATGACAGACGAGGTCAATGCCATTTTAAAGAGTGCTGCCAGATCTGAATTAGGGCTTTATGTGTCAAGGAGGCAGGAATTCTATCTCAGGAGAGCGCGAAGACGTCGTAAGGCCATGTGGAAACCGGTGCTACAGAGCATTTCTGAGACGATGCCTGTTGTGGAATTTCTTGGCCCGGCAGCTCCTCAGGAGATTGATTGTTTGTCCAAAAGATTCTCTCCACCTCGGCCATCTCCACCCCGACCAGTTAAGAATATTTCTCCGCCCCGTTACCCAGTAAATTCAACTCCATCAAAGAGCGTTACACCACCAGAATTGCTGGCAGCTGGGCCAAGGATCTGTACGGCACCTCGGCCGCAGAGAAAACCAACCAACCAAAGGTCTCTGTACACGGCCTAGTGCACAATTTTACTGATATGCCGGACCAAGAGGTATTCTTCACGTTTCTAAGAAATCGCTTTGCTGTCAGGATTCCGTAGGATTGAGCCTATCATTCTTGAGCATGTCTTCAAGCCGTAAGAAAATGTTTCATGAGTGTGCAGAACATCAGCCATACTCCATTGTGGAGATTCACGCAGTCGTTTAGAGACTATGAACTGTTGGTCTTTGCTTAGATCTTCCACCTACTCGTTACTCTTCCACAGTTTCAGTAGACGAAGTTTGGCTTGCCGATTGTGCGTCTCTCGTACAGCGTTCTTTATTTTATTAGTGATCTTGGCCGTGATCAAAATTTCCTTATCAGTTTTGTGAGCCTCAGAGGAACAGCATCTGTACAACAGCATTATAGACTAGATTCTTGGTAACGGTGGCCTTGAGCTGTCGTACTTGCCTGAGCTACCATCATGTATTATTTTCTCCCAAATACCTGTGATACGGTTAATCCACATATCACTTTGATACATATCCCAAATTCATTTCGAGGTTTTTGAAGTATCTAAACATGCCAGTGTCGATATTTCATTGGGCACCTTAAGGACATTCCTACTGTTCCCACGACCTGTCTATGGTACAATGAAATAACCAGCTTAAGCAGCACACCAAATTGCCAATCCAGGAATTGCTCTTCATTAAAGTGGATGATAATGTTCTGTTGTTTTCTTTTCTGCGATTGCCCGCAATTGGTGAGGCAAACAATTCTTGCGTTCCCTCAATCGGTGCAGCTTCATGCATTGCTTTAGTTCATTACTGCAACATATGGCCGTCGTGATTGACAGTGATGCTGTTACACTGCTCCTATCGCTCTCATCATGCATGCAGCACAATTCAACTGCCAAGAATCAAAGTTGTTGACAAGAACTTTCCTGAGGGTGACGAAACCATTTGAACGTCATGCAAAATTGAGTCCAACTTGCGGTGCAGAAAGGCAAACAAATGGTCACTACAAATTGATGTCATCATTAGCGAAATTTGCAGGAAGGGGAAGGAACAAAAAACATAGCGTGGAAAGATCAATGTCAAGCTTTACCTTTTGGACTCCTGTATGCTACGCAGATGATTTTGCATCAACACATCACTCACGGTTGCAAATGAACTCGTGATACCTAAAAGCTAAACCAACGCAAGTTCTAAGTCGTCTTCCTCGCTTATGCATCCCAGCCGTGGACGTCAGGGGCGTTTGCTCTATATTGCTCGTAGTGAGCACGGCACTAGCTCACCTCTGTCTACGCTGTAAAAATTCAATTCAATTCGCACTGTACTCTTTGATCAAACTGTGTCCGATCTAAACGGCGAATCTGGACCTCTAAATTCTTACCGGAGAGCTGTATCTTCTCAACAGTGAGTTCCTGAGCGCGTTTCTGTAATTCTCTGAGTTAGAATGCGCGGACTCCTCGGCATCTGCTGGTGCTGGTGGCGGAATTGTTCGCGTAGCATCGACATTGGACATCGTTGCATAGTGTCAAATTCTTATCCACGCATCGCCTGTTGAATCATCAACGACGGAGACACAATTAAACACACAAATTCTCTTGAGAATGATCGATGAAACACGCGATATGAACGGAAATTCGGTACCTGCGGACAGGGACATTTTCATTCATTTACATTTCATCCAGGAACCAATGTTGCAGAATACAAGTCAATTATATGTTGGAGTGATATTTAAGGTGTATTAACAATTATCAATCATCATCCTAGGTATTCCAATTGAATCCAGTTAAGTTCACTTGAGAGGATATCATTCATGCTTCTATGTGATGAATATTTTTACAGTCTAATTTTGGTCATTTATCCAAAAAAATTATACTAAATTCAATAAAACTTGCAGGAAAAGACTTTGTAAAATAATTGTGGAAGCTCTAAGCAACCGTGGAAATTTAGTTCAAAGAAATTCAAAACTGAAGTAAAAAATGAAAAAGATAGAAAATATCAAACACTTCCATTGACATATTTAATTGTCCAACATATTTGAAATGTTGACTTTAGACAAAATATACATTCTTTGATAAATTTTAGTAAGCAGAATTCCACATTTGTGGACAAAAATGTAGTCATGTTTTTGAGTATTTGTAAGACCACTAACAAACATCAAACTTATATGTGATCATTAAATTCCAATTTTTTACAATATTTTTGGCATAAAATTTATACTGAATTTTTTATAAACTTCAAAATTATCATATTTGTGATTATTTATTATAAAATTTAAAACCTTGATTATAATAACTATAATCTATAATTTGATTAAATAATTAAAAATTCAATGTGATGTACAAAGTATCCAAAATTATATATATATATATATATATATATATAGAACAACAAAAATTCATGCTAATGAGTACACAAACAATCTTCATCAACTACATAAATTTAATATTGAACTCTCTTTGTTGTCTTAATCTTTACTTCTATTGCAAACCTATACCAATAGGAATACAAATAATACTAAGAAAATATATAGATTTATATAAAGATTCTTATAAGAATAAACTTTGAAAAAAAAAAAAAAAAAAAAAAAACTCCAATAAAGTTATTTTTGCAAATAATATTTATATTAAAAAATATATAAAAACTTGTCACGGACATATACATAGTTACCTATATGATCAGATAGAACTAGATAAAAGAAGGTAAAAGCAGGTTAATTCCATAATATCTTTAGAGAAACTTCTTAGAAACTTCATAGACGCTGCTTTGACTTTATAAGTGTCCATAGTAGACTTTTGGATTAGAAACTTGGTCAATAAGTTAGCCACATGTCGCACATGTTGGTAGCTTGAAGACCAAGCTAAATACGTGGCGAACATATAGGAAACTTGCCCTGCAAGTTCGACACGTGTCTTGCAACTTGGACACGTGTCTTGTAAATTGGATACGTGTTGGAGGTCCTATAGAACGTCGCCACTTAGCTCTTAGGTAGATAGTATAAATAGAGACAAGAGTGAAGCCTTCTTCACTCTTGTCAACTCCTTTCTTGTTTCCAGTCTAGTTCAAGGGTCTCTAGTTTTTTTGTCTTTTGGCATTAGCCATTCCAGTTTCTTTTTAATATATATACTTCTTTATATTTATTTCTTTGAGAGAGGTCTCACTTGTTTATTTGACTTCATCCAATTATTATCCTTGACAGATTGACAAGAGTACACATACAGTATCAGAGCTTTGTCTTTTCTTGATTAAGAGTAGATTACCCCTTTCTCTTGATAAGACATAAGCATATTAGAAGTTGTGGAGTACCCACTTCTAAACTGATATTGTTTCTAGAATTTTTTTTTCTTTTGAGTGTGTGTTCCGTATTTCTTGAAGTAAGAGTAGACATCTTCCTTTCTATTATATTATCATGGCAGAGCTTGCGGAAATGAAGAGTGCAATGGCACAAATGCAAGAGCAAATGAGAGAACTAATGCTTGCAATGCATCAACTCAGTTTACCACCACAAGGAGCATCAAGATTAGCAGGAAGTGAAGATGTAGAGATGGTTGAGCTACGTCAATATCTACACCAAACCATGCTACCTCACCGATGATGGAGCACCGTTCAAACGTTAGAGAACCAAAAATCAGTTTGCTTGAGAAGTTTGATGGCACAAGATCTAAGTTTCGAGGATTCATCAATCAGGTACAACTGGTGATCGAACTTCAACCTCAGAGTTATCCTACGCAAGGATCTCAAGTTAGGTTTATTGGAACGTTACTTTCGGGCCTTGCCTTATCGTGGTTTTCATCTTTTTTTGAACGACGTGATCCAATATTAGATAATTTGGAGGCATTTTTTGCGGAATTTCGATCGATGTATGGAGAACATGATGCAATTCGTGTTGCAACCAACAAGATTTGCATCCTACGACAAGGCAATCGATTAGTGTCATTATACGCTTCACAATTTTGACAACTAGCGACCGACATCAAGTGGGACGATGTTGCACTCATCAGTCAATTTTTCTATGGATTACAATATGAGGTAAAAAAGTTAATGCTCAATTTATCCGATCCTCAGACATTGAGTCAAGCAATTGATTTTGTTGTGAAGTGTGACAATCGACTTTTTGAATTTCGATCCGAGAGTCGTACAAGGGAGCCTCAACGTTATTATTTAATGGCAACATCAACATCCTCACAAAACGTACATTCGGAAGTAGAAGACATGCAAATTGATGCAGTACGTTTTAAACCTCTTATTGAACAAGAAAAGATTTGTTGTCATCAAGAAGGATTGTGTTTATATTGTGGAGAACCTAAGCACACTGCTCAACATTGTCCAAAGAAATGTCGCAACTATAAAATGAGGAGTACGGCTGTCAAAGAAGACAACATGTCGAAAAACGAATTTGTCCAGCTACAATAGAGACCGTGCAGCTGGAACCCTATACAATTTCCAGTAAAGGTCCTATTCTCTCCTCAGAACCCTCTCCTTGTTTTATGATAGATGTATATTTAGGACCAAAAAATTACAGAGCCTCTGCCTTATTAGATTCAGGAGCCTCAGCATGTTTTCTAGATGAACAATTTGTTAAGAATCATAAAATACTTTTAGTACAGAAACCTAAACCCGTACATGTAGAAGTCATAGATGGTCGCCCATTGTCCTCAGGAGATGTCACTCATGAAACCCGTCCTATAAAAGTAACAATAGATGGTCATAATAGCTATGTAACCTTTAACATAATTAAATCTCCGTCTAATCTAGTTATTCTAGGTTTGTCATGGCTAGAAAAATATAATCCTCAAATAGATTGGAATTCTCATAGACTTGACTTTTCCCAGGATATTATTAAACATCCTACCGATCCAATAAAAAGCTACAAGCGTGGTACAGTAAAACCTGTACTTATAGGTGCAAAAGCTTTTATACACGCAGCAAAAGAAGGATCAACTTTTGCTATTTACGCAACATCCATTTCTGATAGTAGAAAGGCTTCAAGTGGCATTCCAAGCCAATACCGAGACTATCAAGATGTTTTTGAGAAAAAAAATGCTGATATTCTTCCGGAGCATCGCCCATATGATTGTTCGATTGATCTCAAAGAGGGATCTCAGCCTCCTTTTGGACCAATCTACAATTTATCTCAAAATGAGTTGGCTAAACTCAAAGAGTATATTGAAGAGAATCTGGCCAAGAACTTCATACGCCATTCCAAATTTCCTGCAGGAGCTCTAATTCTATTTGTGAAGAAAAAAGATGGATCATTACGAATGTGTGTGGATTATCGGGGACTTAAAAAGATCACTATCAAGAATAGGTACCCACTACCTTTAATCTTTGGACTTCTTGATCAACTGAATCAAGCTAAGATCTATACAAAAATAGATCTACGAGGACCAAATAACTTGGTTCACATTAAAGAAGGAGATGAATGGAAAACTGCATTTCGAACAAAGTATGGACATTTCGAATATAATGTTATGCCTTTTGGACTCACAAATGTACCAACTGTTTTCCAACATCTCATGAACGATATTTTTCATGAATTCTTAGATGATTTTGTTATCTGCTACCGAGACGACATTTTAATCTACTCTAAGAACGTAGAAGAGCATGAAACACATGTTTGTCATGTCTTACAAAAACTCAGAGAAACAGGATTGTATGCCAAGATGGAAAAGTGTGTATTTCACACTACTCAAGTTGACTTTTTAGGATACATCATCTCGAAAGATGGCCTCATGATGGATCCTAAGAAAGTCCAAACAATCATAGATTGGAAGATTCCAAAAACTGTAAGGGATGTACAATGTTTTTTAGGATTTGCCAATTACTATCGAATCTTCATCAAGAACTTCTCTTAAGTTGTAGCCCCATTTACACGTTTGACTTGTAAGGATAAGCTCGAGTGGAGTAAAGAAGCAGAAGCACCCTTTGAAGCTTTGAAGATAGCTTTTACTTCTGCACCAATCTTGTATTGCGTAGATTTTTCCAAGGCATTCTTTATGGAAACAGACGCATCTGACTTTGCTTTGGGCGCAATATTGTCACAAATGGGAACAGATGACAAATTCCATCCAGTAGCTTTCCATTCCAGGAAATTTTCGATAGCAGAGATCAACTACAAAATCCATGATAAGGAACTTCTTGCAATTGTGGATTCTTTTTAAGAATGGCATCATTATCTAGAAGGCGCTTCTAGTCCAGTCACCATATATACGGATCACAAGAACCTCGAGTATTTCATGTCAACACGCGTGTTGAATCGTCGTCAGGCTCGTTGGAGCATGTCTCTATCAAGATTCGAGTTCATTATTACATATCGGCTAGAAAAATAACAAGGTTTGTCTGATGTACTTTCTAGACGTTCTTATCTTGCACCAAAAGAAGGAGATGCAGCTTTTGATCAATAAAGAACGACTCTCTTGAAGTCGGAGCAATTTCATCTTCGAGCAACGAAATCAATATTAACTGTTGATTCAACTTTTCTCAAGCAAGTCCAGTTAAGTATATCCTCAGATCCTTCTTATTCATGAAATTAAGAATAATTCTTCTAAGTCTCATGATATTTTGAAGTTTGAGTTCAAGAAAAATCTACTCTATTTCAAAGGGCGCTTATATGTTCCAGAAGGTGAAGCACGATTATGTGTTCTTCAAGCTCGTCATGACTTCCCAGCAGCAGGACATTTTGGGTATAATAAGACTCTAGAATTGATATCTAGAGATTTTTGGTGGCCTCAAATGTGGAAGGGAGTCAAAGATTTTGTAAAAACATGTGATGTTTGTTCAAGATCAAAAACTCCTCGCCACCGACCCTACGGACTTCTTCAGCCATTACCCATTCTAGAACAACCATGGTCTTTTGTGTCTATAGATTTTATCACGGATCTTCCAAACTCAGGTTCTTATGATTCTATATTCGTGATAGTAGATTGTTTCACTAAGATGGCACATTTTATACCATGTAAAAAATCTATCACAGGCAAAGAAACAGCTAAGCTTTTCCTTGACAATATCTATCGCTATCATGGATTACCTAAGGATATTATATCGGATAGGGGAACTCAGTTTGTATCGAGATTTTGGAGAATGCTTTTTAAGATTCTAAAGGTGGATATAAAGCTATCTTCAGCTTTCCATCTTCAAACTGATGGACAAATGGAGCGCGTAAATCAAGTCTTAGAACAGTATTTGAGATGTACCATCAACTACCAATAAGATGATTGGACAATTCTTTTACCATTGGCAGAGTTTGCTTATAATAATACGGTACATTCTTCTATACAACAAACACCTTTCTTTGCCAATTGTGATTACCATCCTTGACTTGATACTTTTGATTATTTGAAAGTTGACAATCCTGCGGCGGAAGACTTGGTAAATCATTTGTCAGAACTACATACAACAATGAAGGCACAATTAAAGGAAGCTCAAGAATGACAAAAGATAAACGCTGATGCATATCGAAAGGAATAACTACAACTCAACGTAGGTGACAAGGTATGGCTACTTCGTCGCAATATCAAGATTACGTGACCTTGTGACAAGTTGGACTATCGTAAGCTTGGACCTTTTCGTATTTCTGAACAAATTAATCCAGTTGCATATCGATTACACCTACCAGAGTCTATGAAGATCCACCGTGTATTCCACATGTCTCTTCTTGAACCATATAAGACAGTGAACATACCAAGAAGAAGACAAGTGCCACCTCTTCCTATAGAAGTGAACAATAATGACGAATTTAAAGTAGAAGAAGTCTTAAATTCAAGGCGGTGCCGAAATAGGTTGGAATATCTTGTTCACTGGCACGGATACGATATTAGTGAGCGCATATGGGAATCAGCAAAAAATCTGGCAAATGCAGCAAGGAAGGTGGAGACCTTTCATCAACAACATCCATCGAAACCAAGATGAAAACTTTTCCTATAAAAGAAACAAGATGTAGGCAAGATAACATTCAACTTTCTATCCTTGTTTGTACCTTCTTTGTATTTTGTGACGCTAAGGAGATGGAGAATCAACAGCCAGCGGATTTGACTCAAGAGCCTTCATTTGCTGACCTACCGGACGAGACATTGTGACTGTCACAACCCTCAAGACGACGCAAATGAGATGAAGATCTTCAAGAACGACATGTTCTTCCTTGAATAGATGGCAAGATACAACGTGTTTGGTATCACGACCTTGGAAGAGATTCTCGATGTTTGGTGATTTTATTGGAGATAGGAACAACTCCTGACGGTGTTCCAGATGTGACATTTGAAAGAAGTTATGAAGGTCACGATCAAATAACAGGTGGCCTTCACCGGAATGGCGCACTATCATGGTCAGAGAATTCCATCAATTACTTTAAAGAGACGATGATCATCACCTGCAAAGAAAGAGTTGCCGATAAAATTATTTCACATTAATGAATCACCTCGCCTTCGAATCCTATATCTTAAAATAAACTCCGACTTGACATATACATAGTTACCTATATGATCAGAGAGAACTAGATAAAAGAAGGTAAAAGCAGGTTAATTCCATAATATCTTTAGAAAAACTTCCTAGAAACTTCATAGACGCTGCTTTGACTTTATAAGTGTCCATAGTAGACTTTTGGATTAGAAACTTGGTCAATAAGTTAGCCACATGTTGTTGGTAGCTTGAGACCAAGCTAACACGGCGAACATATAGAGAAACTTGCCCTGCAAGTTCGACACGTGTCTTGCAACTTGGACACGTGTCTTGTAAATTGGATACGTGTTGGAGGTCCTATAGAACGTTGCCACTTAGCTCTTAGGTAGATAGTATAAATAGAGACAAGAGTGAAGCCTTCTTCACTTTTGTCAACTCCTTTCTTGTTTCCAGTCTAGTTTAAGAGTCTCTAGTTTTTTTGTCTTTTGGCATTAGCCATTTCAGTTTCTTTTTAATACAATATACTTCTTTATATTTATTTCTTTGAGAGAGGTGTCACTTGTTTATTTGATTTCATCCAGTTATTGTCTTTGACAAAACTTATAGAACAATTCTATTTATTTCTTTTAAAGTACACTTTAGTCTTATTACTTTAGTAGATCTTTTAGATACACTATATTAGTAATCATGTTTTATTTTGTTTTATTTTATTATTTGGATATATCACTCTAATCCAAATAGTATATATTAACACTCTTTGTATTATAAGCATATTCTAATTAATTTCTTCTTTATGTGTAGAAGAATTTATAATTTATGAATGGAAGAATTTTTTAGTCATGAATTCAAAAACTTCCTTATCATTCATGTAAAGTCCTCATTAAATATAAGAATTTTTTTGTTTCACTTCATAAAAACTTCATTCAATATGCACTTAGTGCATGGGTTGGTAAGAAGATTTGATTATCTCTTTAATATTAATCTATTTGATAAAATATATATATGTATATATATATATATATATATATATATATATATCTATTATATAAGTCACAATGAGATTAAATCTTTAAGATATAAACATACCCTCTCATTGGTTTATACATTTTAAGTAAAGATTTTATATATGGATTTAACTAGAAAAACAGAAAGAATTAACGCATGAATATTATATATTAACAAAAGGTATTTTTGCATATAAAGAAGAGATTATTAAAAAAAAAAATTAATGTAGAAAAATATCTATACAAATAAACCATCATTCCATTCCATTGTCTATAAACTATCATTTCTATTGCTCTTGACTCTTAAGGTTTCTTGTAGTTCATTTTGATTTTTTGTCAAATTGATTTTATAAGTGGCTAAAACTAGGTATAATAGAGTTGCAATGATCTTGCAAGGAGACAAGTTGTTGTTAGTGAGCATACACCAATATCTTCTAATTTGTGGATATTATAATCAATCACATAAGAATAGAGCAAGATATCAATATGAGTTTATTTAGAATAGGAGCAGCAATAAAAATTATATTTATTGAAATTATTATTAATGGTATAAATGTGGCAACCATCTTCTAATTAATTGGTGTTATATTCAATTATTTATTAGTTATACAATATATTAGCATGAGTGTATCTAGAGTAAGAGTACTAATAAAGATTAGATTTATTGAAATTGTTGTTGATGGCATAAATATGGTGATTATTGGGATGTTGATGTTGTGATATTTTATGCAATGGAGTTGCAATAATATTATAGAATGTGAGATACAAGGAAGCCAATTGTTGCAAGTAAATAGAAATTTTGTCTTGCAAGTTATTATTGTGCCAAATATAAATTTTAGTTTTTTATGAATTATGATTAAGTAGAACTTATGAATAAAAGTGTGATAAATTGCATTTAAGACAAGTAATACATATTGAGAAGTTCTTCCAAGAATTGGCATGAGATCAATATTTAGATCATAATGTTGCCTTACATTAACAATTTGGTAGTAAACACAACATTCTTTATTTGTTTAAAATATAAATTATTATTATTATTTTTTTCCATACTTTGTGATTCTTAATATTTGCTTAAAAAATTATACATATTATGAATGAATTAAAGGATCATAATTAGAAGATGATTGCAAGATTTGACAAAGGGATATTAATATGTTGTATGATTAATGATACAGCTGGTGGTGCAAATCCTTACTATGTACAATTCTTAAACTTTAAATCTTAAGTTCTTCTTTATATAATTTGAACACATAGAATAATATAAGTTCTTAAATATTTGTTAGTTGATTTTACAGAATCAAATCTATGAAGTCTATAGTAGAGTTGCTGATGTTTATATAAAAATGTCAAGCTATTCATAGAGATGTAATTCATATTAGCCTACAAGATAAATAATTAGAAATATTGCATAGTAATTATTTTTTATTTCTAAAATATAACAAATTTTATAAATAATCTTATTTTTTTTATTAATCTATTTAATTAAGATTAGTCTAATTATAAAAAAAATATTCATATTAACTTAGTGTCACAGACATAAGATTTATTCCAATAATTATCTAAATAATATAGACCAATAGAAGTAGATAAAATAAGTTGATTTGATAATATCTGATAGAGAAGCTTCTTAGAAGCTTTATAGATGTGGAATCACCTTGAACATCTCACTTCTCATATCCCAAGAAATATGAGATATTCCTTTTATGTCTCTACATAGGATCTATCCCTATATTCTCATTAATATTAATTTATGAATTATCCTATAATCTAAAATTAAAAATATATTTAATCAAATAAATAATTATATTTTATTTTTTTTCTTTATAAAATAAAAAATTAATTATTTATAGCTACCTTTATGATAAATTTTCTTTCTTATTATTTGATCTTAGTAAAATTATATTTTTTTTAACTACCTAAGGCGGCTTAACTACCTTATCTAATTAAACACATGTTAAACACAAGGGTGGCTAACTGCCTCCTTGTTCACACTAACTATTTTAAATTCTTCCTTTCTACCTTTTTACACTATTTCATCGTCTTCTTGTTTTCTAAATTTCTTCATACATCCAATCTTTCTCTTTTTTCTTGGACTCCATTTATACTAGGTCTTTTTTATCATTCTTTAATTTATTTAATAATGATCTTTTATATAATAATATTAAGAATTTAATGTATAATCCAAGGTTAACATTACTCCCTCCTCCAAAATTAATTGGTTCCATCCGATTATTCCTTTATTAAAAGAATATTTTATATTATAATAAATTTTGTTGAATTTAAAAATTTTATTATTCTTATTAATGATTTTTTTAAAATTTATTTACTTTAATTAATTTATTTAATATATTAATTAATTTATTTAATATATTAATTAATTTATTTAATATATTAATTAATTTATTTAATATATTAATTAATTTATTAATTAATGAAATTTAATTTATTTTTTATATTTATATTTTTTATATTTTTATATTTATATTTTAATTTATTTTAATAATTTTAATTTTAATTTTATTTATTATTTGTATATGTTTTTATTTTTATTTTTTATTGCGGCACTTTTGTCCGTAACGATTTCGTTGACGAGTATAGCAGCTGCTGTTGTCGATCATATTGGCTGCGGTGCTATTTGTGAATCATGATTGTCGACTTGGGTCGCGGTCGAAACGCAATTTGCATGTGGCTTGCTCGCAGCTATTAATCGACTAGATTGCCGTTTGGCTTGGCGCGCGGATGTGGATCGACGCGGTCTCGATTGGCGAACGATATAAGCCACCTCATTCCGTATTGTGCATCAAGTAGTTGTGAGTGCGGACCTGAAATGTTTACTGAGTTCGGTTTGGAGGTGTAGATTGTCGTAATTGTTTCTTTGCATCTTGGCTCCGTGATGTCATTGGTCTGGGTGGTGACAGTGGCGGAGTAGTGTAGTCATCAATTTCATAATTGGGGTGAGCAGAATGTTGCCACTGGCTTAGCATTGATCTGTCATTCTGGTCACGAGCCTTCCAGCTGAGTTAAGGCCATCGTTGATGATCAAATATCCAGAGTAATGCTAAAACGCATCAACCGGTTCAAGAGCAGCTGGATGCCATGATGGACTAACACACCCCGAGTATAGATTCTGCCTTGTCGGCAAAAGAACAGTCTTAGCATATAATTCGGTGGTGGTGTCGTAGTTTTTGTATCCGTGACGCTTGATCTTGATTATTGTTGTTTGCCATACCATCCTTTTGGGTGATTTGCAGTTTGTTGATTCTATATATTTGATGTCATCCAAGTATGTTCTATAGGATCTGTTCATTTTCTAATCTGACTTTCAACCCGGACATTAAGACAAGGATCTCCGGTTGGAGCGCGATTGCCGCGACTGGTGGCAGTGCCGCCTTGCTGGGCTGGACACCAGCCTGCCAGATGAATATCTCGCTGTTCTATTCCAGGTCATTTTCTTATGTTTTCTATACTCCCTCTCCGCCGCGGTAATACAATATATGTACTGTAAGTATGGCCGACCCTGGTTGTACCCTAGACGACTTACTACGGAAGTAGTCTTCCAATGTGGTCGGGGGTATGACATCAAGCTGTGGTAGTTTTTATTTTTTTTATTTTTTTTATTATGCAATCCGTATCTGGTTTAATGACACTTCTTATATCGGGAATGGTTGGATATTATTTTGGAACAATTTTGCTGTTCTTAGTTGTTTCAGAAAAAAAAAAAAATTCTTTAAATCTAAGTTTGTTTGTGTTTGTGTGTTTTTTTTTTTTTTTTTTTTTTTTAATATCAAATTAGTTTCTATATCTTAATTTGATATTCGTAAAACATGAATAAATTTTTGGTTCTTCTGATTTATAATACGATTTAATCTTATTTATGTTTATTCTTATATGTATGTCATCTGGTAGTAGTAGATCTATTATTCCATTTGAATATATTGAGTTTACCACATACGGGCCTATCCATTTGTATTGAAATTTTTCTCTTTTTCTTTTAGATGTTGTTTTTAACCACAAAATTAATTGGCCTTTTATATACTTGTTAATAGGAATATCTTGTCTTGGTTGAAGTATATCTCTCTAAATCTGGTATTTTTCCAAATTTGGTTTGATAGGAGCTTCTTTTGAGTTAAGATAATTCTTAAAAGATTTGATGAGGTGTGCATGGTCGTGTCAAAACTTCTTTTGTAGTTGAGCTCGAACAATATTTTCTTCAGCCTCTGCTCTTCTTAAGTCTATTTGTTTAACTTGATGTAAACGGTTTTCCATAACAGCTTGCATATGCCTCACTATAGTGGATTTTTTCATCTTTTCTAAATATTTTATAGGTAATAAAGCTTCAGTTCTAAAAACTAAAGAAAAAGGTGTGTATTTTGTAGTTACTTTATATGTTGTACGATATGTCCATAATGCAGGATAAAGTTTAGTGTCCCAATCTATTTAATTTGCATTGACTATTTTGGTTAATATTGCCTTAAGAACTTTTTTTGGTTGATTTTGCTTGTCCATTCTCTTGTGGATAATAAGTTGTAGATTTTTGATGAATTATCATAAATTCTGTGGTTAGTAATTGTATTGTCTCATTGATAAAATGAGTTCCTTGGTCACTAATTAATTCTATTGGATATCTATAGCAAGTTATAATTTCTTCATATTAAAATCGAGCTATGGATTTAACAGTGTTGTCTTTTAATGCTCGTGCTTTTATCCATTTAGTCGTATAATCTGTTGCTGTGATGATATATCTATTTTTTGTGAAATTGGTTGTTGGATCAATAGGTCCTACAAAATCTATTCTCCATCGTTGAAATATTTCCAATCATAAAACTGAATGTAAAAGATTTTTTTGTTTATCTGGTTTGATTGTTGTTTGTTGACATACGTCATATTGTTTACAATAAATATAAACATCTTTCCTTAGTGTTGGCCACCAAAATAGAGTTGTAAGAATCTTATATACAATTATTGTGGCAAAAAAGTATCCTCATGCAAGTCCTTTATGAGCCTCAACTATAATTGCTTTAGTAATGGGACCTACTAAACATATTCATTCAATTCCGTCCAAACAAGTAATTATTAGTCTTTTTATTTCATCAAGATATTAAAATCGGCTTCTAATTGTCACCTGTCTTCTAATATTGATCGAGGTAGTACTAGTAAGTCTTCTATTTTCCAAAAAATCAATTAACGGTGCTCGCCAATCAAAATTTGGTTTTGATTTTTGTATAAATGCGGGATCAACTTGGACCATAAACAAGTTTGTGTCTAGAAGTTGATCTATTACTCCAGTTGGTGCTTCTCTTGTAGATATTCTTGATAAGTGATCTGCCATAACATGTTGTCTTTCTAGTTTGTATATAATTTCAAAGTCATATTCTTGAAGTAGTAACATCCATCTCGCTATTCTTCTTGAGATTACTGGTCTATTGATAAGATATAATAGTGATTGATGATCCACATAGAAAATGAAGTGATTTGCTAACAAGTAATGTCTAAACTTTTGTACTGAGTATACCATTGCTAATGCTTATCTTTCTATGGTGCTATAATTTTTCTCTGCTTGGTTAAATAATTGACTTGCATAATAAATAGGTGAGTCTAAATTGCCGGTAATATTTTGAGCTAACACACTTCCTATTGCGTTATTAGAAGCATCACAATATACATAGAAAGGCTTGTTCCATTGTGGTGTAATGAATATTGGTGTAGTATCAAGGACATGAACTAAAAAAAGATGTATAATCTAATGAAAACTATATCAAAGAGAAGTCACAAAATAAGAATCAGAAAGTATGTATATTCAAAAGAAAATTGGAATGGCTATTGCCAAAGATTAGAAACATGAAGACTCTTGAAATTAGACTAAGATCAGGAAAGGAGTTGACAAGAGTGAAGAAAGCTTCACTCTTGCCTCTATAAATACTATCTAACTAAGAACTACGTGGCCATATTCTATAGGACCTCATACACATGTCTAATTTGTAAGACACATATCAAACTTACATGACAAGTTTTCCACATGTGCGCCACGTATTTGGCTTGTTCTACAAGCTACCAACATGTATGACACATGGCTAGCTTGTTCCACAAACTACCAACATGTGCGCTATGTGGTTAGCTTGTTGACCAAGTTTCTAACCTATCAATCACCTATAGACATGTATAAAGGTGATTCCACGTCTTTGAAGCTTTTAGGAAGCTGCTCTATTAGATATTATCAAATCAACTTATTTTACCTACTTCTATTGGTCTATATTATTTAAATAATTATTGGAATAAATCTTATGTTTGTGACATTATCCCACCTTCTAAAGACGAGTTCCTCGAGAAGCGGTGATTGTATGTTGAGGAAGTCGAAGATACGAAGTCCAAGATAATTATCCTTGCCACATACTCTGATCTTTGTTCCCTTTGAAGGTAGTTGATGGTACATCTTAAGTACTGCTCCAAGGCTTGGTTCACGCACTCTTTTGATCCGTCACTTTGAAGATGAAAAGTTAAAGATAACTTTATATCTACTTTTAAGATCTTGAAAAGAATTCTCTAAAATCTTGATACAAATTGAGTTCCCCTATCCGATATAATATCCTTAGGTAATCCATGATAGCCATAGATATTATCAATGAGAAGCTTAGATGTTTCTTCACTTGTGATAGTTTTTGTCCATGGCACAAAATGTGCCATCTTGATGAACTGATCTACTATCAAAAATATAGAGTCATAAGATCTTTAGCTTGGAAGATTTGTGATGAAATCCATAGAAATAAAAGACCATGATTGTTCTAGAATAGGTAATGGTTGAAGAAGCCGAAAAGATCAATGACGAGGAGTCTTAGAACTTGAGCAGATATCACATGATTGTATAAAGTCTTTGACTGCCTTCCACATTTGAAGCCATCAAAAATCCCTTGATATAAGTTCCAAAGTCTTATTGTATCCAAAATGTCCTGCCATTGAAAAATCATGACGTGCTTGAAGAACACGTAAACGTGCTTCTCCTTCTGGAACATATATTTCGAAGGATGCCTAATTTAGAATTTATTTTTGAATTCAAATTTAGTTCTTGTGATCCAAATATATGGTGATTGGACTGAAAGCGCCTTCTAGATAATGACGCCATTCTTGAAAGAAATCCACGATTGCAAAAAGTTCTTCATTGTGGATTTCATAATTGATCTTGGCTATTGAGAATTTTCTTAAATGAAAAGCTACTGAATGAAGTTTGTCATCTGTTCCCATTTGTGACAAAATTATATTCAAGGCAAAGTGTGATGCATCTGTTTCTATAAAAAACACCTTGAAAAAGTCAACACAATATAAGATTGATGCAAAAACAAACGATGTCTTTAGAGCTTCAAAAGCTGCTTCCGCTTTTTGATTTCATTGGAGTTTGTCTTTACAGGTCAAACGTATAAGTAGAGCTACAACTTGAGAAAAGTCTTTGATGAAGATCCGATAATAATTGGCAAATCTCAGAAAGCATTAGATATCTCTTACCGTCTTTGGAATCTTCCAATTCATGATGGTCTGGACTTTCTTAGAATCCATCATGAGTCCATCATTTGAAATGATGTATCCTAAAAAATCAACTTGAATAGTGAGAAATGTATATTTTTTCATCTTGGCATACAATCTTGCATCTCTAAATTTTTGTGATACTTGACAAACATGTATTTCAAGTTTTTCTACATTCTTAGAATAGATCAAAATATTTTATAGGTAGCAAATGACAAAATTGTCTAGGAATTCATAAAAAACATCATTCATGAGATGTTGAAAAGCAGCTGGTGCATTCGTAAGTCCAAAAGGCATGACATTATATTCAAAATGTCCGCACCTTATCCAAAATACAATTTTCCATTCATCTCCTTCTTTGATGCGTACTAGATTATATGCTCCTCTTAGATCTATTTTTGTATAGATCCTAGCTTGATTCAACTGGTCAAGGAGTCCTGATATTAGAGGTAATGGATATCTATTCTTGATTGTGATCTTGTTGAGTCCTCGATAGTCAACACACATCCGCAATGATCCATCTTTTTTCTTCACAAATAGAATTGGAGCTCCTGCTAGAGATTTAGAATGGCATATGAAATTCTTCGCCAAATTCTCGTCAATATACGCCTTGAGTTCAGCCAACTCATCTTGTGATAAACTGTGGATTGGTCCAAATGGTGGCTGAGTTTCTTCCTTGAGGTCGATTGAACAATCATATGGACGATGCTCCAAAAGAATATCTACATTCTTTTTCTCAAAAACTTTGTGATAATCCAAATAATGGCTTGGAATGCCACTTAAAGTCTTTCCACCATCAGAAACAAAAGTGGCATAAATAACAAAAGTTGATCCTTCTTTTCCTACGTGTATAAAAGCTTTTGTATCTATAAGTACGGGTTTTGCTATAATAGATTTATAGCTTTTTACTTAATCGATAGAATGTTTAATAACATTCTAAAAAAAATCAAGTCTACAAGAATTCCAATCTATTTGAGAGTTATATTTTTCTAGCCATGATAAACCTAAAATAATTGGATTAGACAGAGATTTAATTATGTTAAAGATTACGTAGCTATTATAACCATCTATTGTTATTTTTATAGGATGGGTTTCATGAATAACATCTCCAAAAGACAATGGACGACCATCTATGACTTCTATATGTACGGGTTTAGTTTTCTGTACTAAAGATATTTTACGATTCTTAACAAATTGTTCATCTAGAAAGCATGTTGAGGATTCTGAATCTAATAAGGTAGAGGCACTATAGTTTTTTGGTCCTAAATATACATCTATTATAAAACAAAGAGAGGATTCTCAGGAGAGAATAGGACCTTTATTAGGAATTGTACAAGGTTCCAATTGCACGGTCTCCATTGTAGCTAAAAAAATTCGTTTTCTGACATGTTGTCTTCTTTGACAGCCGTACTCTTTATTTTGTAGTTGTGTCATTTCTTTAGACAATGTTGAACAAAGTGTTTAGGTTTTCCACAATATAAACATAATCCTCCTTAACGACGCTGAATCTTTTTTTATTTAGTAAGAGGTTTAAAACATACCGCATCAATTTGCATGTCTTCTACTTTTGAATGTACGTTTTGTGAGGATGTTGATGTTGCCATTGAATAATAATGTTGAGGCTCCCTTGTACGACTCTCAGATCGAAACTCAAAAAGTCCATTGTCACACTTCACAGCAAAATCAATTGCTTGACTCAATGTTTGAGGATCGGGTAAATTAAGCATTAATTTTTTTATCTCATATTGTAATCCATAGAGAAATTGGCTGATCAGTGCAACATCATTCCACTTGATATCAATCGCTAGTTGTCAAAATTGTGAAGCGTATAATGACACTAATCGATTGCCTTGTTGTAGGATATAAATCTTGTTGGTGGCAATACGGATTGCATCATGTTTTTCATATATAGATCAAAATTTTGCTAAAAATATCTCCAAATTATCCAATATTGGATCACATCATTCAAAAAAAGATGAAAACCACAATAAAGCAGATCCCAAATATAATGTTCTAATAAACCTAACTTGAGATCCTTATATACGATAACTTTGAGGTTGAAGTTTAATCACCAATTGTACCTTATTGATGAATCCTTGAAACTTAGATCTTGTGCCATCAAACTTCTTAGTCAAACTAATTTTTGGTTCTCTAATGTTTGAATGGTGCTCCATCATAGGTGAGGTAGTATGATTTGGTGTAGATATTGATGCAGCTCCAACCATCTCTATATCTTCACTTCTTACTAATCATGTTGCTCCTTGTCGTGGTAAATTGAGTTGATGCATTGCAAGTATTAGCTTTCTCATTTGTTCTTGTATTTGTGTCATTGCACTCTTCATTTTTGCAAGCTCTTCTATGATAATACAATAGGAAAGAAGGTGTCTATTCTCACTTCAAGAAATGCAAAATAACACACTCCAAAGAAAAAATTCTAAAAACAATATTAGTTTAGAAGTGGGTACTCTACAACTTCTAAAATGCTTATGTCTTATAAAGAGAAAGGGATAATCCAATCCTAATCAAGAAAAGACAAAGCTCTAATATTATATGTAGACTCTTATCAATCTATCAAGGACATGAACTAGAAAAAGATGTATAATCTAATAAAAATTGTATTAAAGAAAAGTCACAAAATAGGAATCAGAAAGTATGTATATTCAAAGGGAAACTAGAATGGCTATTGCCAAAGACTAGAAACATGAAGACTCTTGAAACTAGACTAAGATTAGAAAAGGAATTGATAAGAGTGAAGAAGGCTTCATTCTTGCCTCTATAAATACTATCTAATTAAGAACTACGTGGCGG
The DNA here is from genome assembly GCA_036785485.1 of Physcomitrellopsis africana. Taxonomy (NCBI): domain Eukaryota; kingdom Viridiplantae; phylum Streptophyta; class Bryopsida; order Funariales; family Funariaceae; genus Physcomitrellopsis; species Physcomitrellopsis africana. The sequence goes on from JAWRVF010000759.1 coordinate 121,713, forward strand.
TATTCTATAGGACCTCATACACGTGTCTAATTTATAAGACACGTGTCTAATTTGCAAGACACGTGTCAAACTTACATGATAAGTTTCTCACATGTGCGCCATGTACTTGACTTTTTCTGTAAGCTATCAACATGTGTGACAGATGGCTAGCTTGTTCCACAAACTACCAATATGTGCACCATGTGGCTAGCTTGTTGACCAAGTTTCTAACCTTTTAATCACCTATAGACATGTATAGACTTGCATAAAGTCATTTAGGTATTCTATAAATGTATGCATAACTATTCTTTAGAAGGTTGCAGGTGTATTTTTTTAATTCAAATAGCATTATTTGATATGCAAATGGTTCCCATTCAGTAATAAAACAGGTTTTGAGTTGATCTCGTACAGCCATTGGAATTTGATTATATCCATTAAATCCATCTAACATTGAATAGAGTTCATGACGAGCTACTATTTCAAGGACAACATCTGTGAATGATAAGAAAAAAGAGTTAGTTTTTATTACTCCATTTAATTTTATGTAGTCAACGCATACTTGTAATTTGCCATTCTTTTTGGATACTATTATTATTAGTAATAACCACTCAATTTGATCTACAGGATAGATAAATCTCATTTTAAGTAATTTATCAATCTCTTCTTTGACTTTGGCAACATATGTTAGAATCATTCAATATCTTGCTTATTTAATTGGTCATGCATTTGGTTCTATCTTGATTTGATGTTTATAAATTTATGCTCGTATACCTTTTAAGTCTTTATAATTCCATGCAAAAATATCTTTATACTCCTATAGTAATTTTATTAGTTTTTGCTTGAATTCCTCATCTGTTTATTTTCCTATTTTAACTTTCTTTGGTTGATCATCAGAACCAAGATTTATTTCATTTATTTGTTCTTCTTTATTAATAGTCCAACTAATAATGACTTTGCCTTTAATTGCTTCTGTAGCTAGAATTGTATCCAATTTTATTGTACCCTCTTTGGCTTTGTAAAAATAATCTGGGTACTTAATCATCTGTCTTTCTAGCTTGTCTGGTGGTTCTTGCTTCTTTTGGTTTATTCTCAGTTGTTTTTTCAGTTCTTTATTTTTCTGTGCGATTGATTTAGCCATATTGTATTCATAACTAAACATTTCTTTCAGTCCTGTTAATTCAATATCAGCTATAGGATGTAATGAAGATACAGCTTGATATACTACTTGTTCTTTTGCATCAATCAATCCTTCCTCCCAATCATAATACTCCATTTGTATAGGTTGTTTTGATGGTGAAGGACAGTGAATTTTTTAGGTACTAATCTTTTTTTCTTTATTTCTCAAAAAAATAATTAAAGTATCATGAGCCCAATCTTGTTTAGACTTTGCTTATTTAAGCCATGGTCGTCCTAATATCATAAAGTAACTTTGAAAATTTTGTTCTAATTTGATAATTGTTATTATGATATTATAAAAAAATCCTCCAATTTCTATTTGTAGATTATAAATAATACCTTGTGATGCCACTTTTCGTTGATTAGCCATCTTAATTGTAAATAGAGTTGGTTCAATATGATTGAAGCCTAATTTTATACATAATTCTTATGTGATAATATTTACATCAGATCTTCCATCTAACAATACATTGTGTATAATGCAGTGTTTTACTTTGACCGTAATGATGGGCATTGCCATATCATAATCTTGATTTTTTATTTGAAAATTTTTTGGTACCTTTGACTTTGATATGTATTCTGGATGAAAAGCTTCCATAACTTTTCTTTTACAATATGGAGCTAGCTGTAATAGTTGGCCTGTAGTAATATTTTCTTTAGTTTATCGGAGTACATCTTCTATAATCTTTTTAACTTCTCCAACTTTTGTAGTTTTATTTTCCGTTATTCTTCTATCATTTCTTTATTTAGTCTCATATAATTATTGTTCACTTACGTTTTTATTTGGTTTTCTTATCTCTATAACTGGATTTTTTCCAAACTCTTCTTGCAGCTTCCTTACGTCTTTGGTTATATCTTAGTGTACCTTTCTTTCTTTTTTCCATTCTTGGGACGCTTTGATTTTTACTTCATTTAAGTTAAACAACTTAGGTTCTTCTATGGCCTTGTATTCATTTCCTTTCTCATTACTACTATCATTACTTGAATCTTCTTCTTTAATCTCAATCTTCTTTCTTTGAGTTTTGATTAACACACATACTTCTGGAGTAGGTACATTTGCTGCTACAATAGGCTTTCCTTGCTCTTGTACTTCTTTAGTTTCTTTTTGATGTTTTAACCACAATTGACAATCCATCATAATATGGCCACTTTGATGGCAATAATAACATTCAGGAATATTTTTATCTTGAGCTTGATTTTCATAATTTCTTTTTGGTGAGTCTACATAACTTCATCTTTTATATCTTCCTTCATATCTTGGCTTTATTTTATCTTCATAGTAGTTTGGTCTGTTTTCTCTATATGGATATCTTTCTTCCCTCCTATAGTAGTGCTGATACATAGGTCTTTGATTTCTATTTTCATTTACGGATAGATTTCTCTATGATTTTTTTTTTTTTTTTTTTTTTTTTTTCATATTATTCAATTGTGGTTGTACTTGATTCAGTTCTAACCCTCTATCTTGATATCGTCGGTTGTAAGTACATTCATTAATTTGATGAGTATGGGTGTTACAAATGGTGCAAAATTTCAAATGACATTCTGTGGAAAAATGTCCTTCATTGTTGCACTTTCGACAGATTATTCCAGTCCAAAATTTCTTAGATCTAATCGTTAACTGAGCTAATTCTTCCTTTAATTCTTTAAGATCATCCTTGATTAATTTTTTGATCTTTTTTTTCACTCTCTTATTCTTTTCATCCTCTGAATCATCACTTGAATTTTCAGAATTCGAATCATAAAATTTTTCTTTCTTATGTACACTGAGTTCTACTTTCCTTATTGACCGTAAAGCTTCCTCTAGTGTGTCAATTGGTAGAAAAGCTATATATTTCCCTACCTCTTTATGTAATCCATTCAAAAACCATGTTTTTTAAAATAAGTCATGAGATACAAGAACAAGTTTATTAGCTACTTTTACCACTTGTTCAAATAATTCTTCTACATCTTCAATTTTTTTTTGTTTTAGGTATGAGAGACTATCAATAACTTCTCCATCACTTTTCTTTTCAAAGAATAAATTCTTCTTGAAGTTCTTTCCAAGTTGTGAAATGACCAGTTGGATAACGAGCATAACACTCAAGTGCTCGTTTCTTTAGTGTAATTGGAAAGAGAACTAATTTATTATCATCTGCTGTCTCCCTGTTGGCTTGGCATATATTATTAAACTCTTGTATATAAATGTCTGGATCACCTTTGCTTTTAAACCTAGGTAAAGCAGCTTCAGTATGTCTGATTGCAAGTGCCATGTTGACTGATATTCTTGCAATCGGTGATACCAAAAAATTTTGCTCATTATCTTAAATCTTTAGAGCTTCCTCTCTCTATGTAGTCTCTAAAAAATCACTTCTCCTATCGTATTTTTCTTTTCTTTCAACCCTTTATTTATCATTCTTTTCTTTCCTGACTTCTTCTTTTCTTTGTCTTTGCAATCTATACATGTATTCTCGTTCAGCAACTTATTCTCTTGGAATTTTTGGACTTTTAAGAAGTTTAGCTTCCTGACTCATTATATCATACACTGCTCAACAAAAGTAGTTATTGATTCTTTTATAATTAAAAATTGATTTGTAGTATCTGTTACCACTCGTGTTGAATGATTGTCTAGTTTGAATTTTATACTTATCAATTTAGATGGCTCTAAAGGCTCTTATACCAAAAAGATTTTTTACTTTTTAAAACCAAATTTTACTCAACATTTATTGATGCAAACCTCTTTCTGAACATTTAACATATTACCTCTTTTTATATCGGCCCTCAATAAATATACCACTACTTATATAGAATAGAATATTATTTTGATTTTTAATGGTAGTCAAAGATAGCAATGTAAATGCTTTCTTCAGTATGGTCGCCAAATGAACACCTCACTTCTCATATTCCAACAAACATGAGATATTTCATCTATATCTCTATATAAGATTTATTCCTATATCCTCATTAATACTGAATTATAAATTATCCTATAATCTAAAATTTAAAATATATATAATCAAATAAAAAATTATATTTTATTTTTTTCTTTATAAAATAAAAAAATAGCTATTTATAGCTATTTTTATAATAAATTTTCTTTTTTATTATTTGATTTTAATAAAACTATAAATTTTTTAACTACCTAAGGCGACTTAATTGCCTTATCTAATTAAGCATATGTTAAATGCAAGGGCGGCTAACTGCCTCCTTGTTCACACTAATTATTTTAAGTTCTTCTTTTCTATCTTTTTATATTAGTTCATTGTCTTCTTTTTTAAAAAATTTCTTCATACATCCAATCTTTCTCTTTTTTTTTGGACTCCATTTACACTAGGTCTTTTTTATCATTCTTTAATTTATTTAATAATGATCTTTTATATAACAATATTAAAAATCTAATGTATATTCCAAGATTAACACATCTTTATACATGTCTATGTGTGATTGGTAGATTAGAAACTTGGTCAACAAGCTAGCCACATGGTGCACATGTTGGTAGTTTGTGGAACAAGTTAGCCATGTGTTTTACATGTTGGTAGCATACGGAAAAAGTTAAGTACATGGCGTACATGTGAGAAACTTATCATGCACGTTTGACACGTATCTTGCAAATTAGACACGTGTATGAGGTCCTATAAAATACCGCCATGTAGCTCTTAGTTAGATAGTATTTATAGAGGTAAGAGTGAAGCTTTTTTCACTCTTATCAAATCCTTTCCTAATCCTAGTCTAGTTTCAAGAATCTTCATGTTTCTAGTCTTTGGCAATAGCCATTCTAGTTTCCCTTTGAATATACATACTTTCTGATTCCTATTTTGTGACTTTTCTTTAATACAATTTTTATTAGATTATACATCTTTTTCTAGTTCATGTCCTTGATAGATTGATAAGAGTCCACATACAATATTAGAGCTTTGTCTTTTCTTGATAAAGACTGGATTACCCCTTTCTCTTTATAAGACATAAGCATTTTAGAAGTTGTAGAGTACCCACTTCTAAACTAATATTGTTTCTAGAATTTTTTCTTTGGAGTGTGTTATTTTGCATTTCTTGAAGTGAGAATAGACACCTTCTTTTCTATTGTATTATCATAGAAGAGCTTGCAAAAATGAAGAGTGCAATGACACAAATACAAGAACAAATGAGAAAGCTAATACTTGCAATGCATCAACTCAATTTACCACGACAAGGAGCAACATGATTAGTAAGAAGTGAAGATATAGAGATGGTTGGAGCTGCATCAATATCTACACCAAATCATACTACCTCACCTATGATGGAGCACCATTCAAACATTAGAGAACCAAAAATTAGTTTGACTAAGAAGTTTGATGGCACAAGATCTAAGTTTCAAGGATTCATCAATAAGGTACAATTGGTGATTAAACTTCAACCTCAAAGTTATCGTATATAAGGATCTCAAGTTAGGTTTATTAGAACATTATATTTGGGATCTGCTTTATTGTGGTTTTCATCTTTTTTTGAATGATGTGATCCAATATTGGATAATTTGGAGATATTTTTAGCAAAATTTTGATCTATATATGAAAAACATGATGCAATCCGTATTGCCACCAACAAGATTTATATCCTACAACAAGGCAATCGATTAGTGTCATTATACGCTTCACAATTTTGACAACTAGCGATTGATATCAAGTGGAATGATGTTGCACTGATCAGCCAATTTCTCTATGGATTACAATATGAGATAAAAAAATTAATGCTTAATTTACTCGATCCTCAAACATTGAATCAAGCAATTGATTTTGCTGTGAAGTGTGACAATCAACTTTTTGAGTTTTGATCCGAGAATCATACAAGAGAGTCTCAACATTATTATTCAATAGCAACATCAACGTCCTCACAAAACATACATTCAAAAGTAGAAGACATGCAAATTGATGTGGTACATTTTAAACCTCTTACTAAACAAGAAAAGATTTGGCGTCGTCAAGGAGGATTATGTTTATATTGTGGAAAAACTAAGCACACTGCTCAACATTGTGTAAAGAATTGACACAACTACAAAATGAGGAGTACGGTTGTTAAAGAAGACAACATGTTGAAAAACAAATTTATCCAGCTACAATAGAGACTGTGCAGCTAGAACCTTGTACAATTCCTAGTGAAGGTCATATTCTCTCCTTAGAACCCTCTCTTTGTTTTATAATAGATAAATATTTAGGACCAAAAAACTATAGAGCCTCTGCCTTATTAGATTCAAGAGCCTCAGCATGCTTTCTAAATGAACAATTTGTTAAAAATCATAAAATATCTTTAGTTTAGAAAACTAAACCCGTACATGTAGAAGTTATAGATGGTCGTCCATTGTCTTCTGGAGACGTCACTCATACAACCCATCCTATAAAAATGACAATAGATGGTCATAATAGCTATGTAACCTTCAATATAATTAAATCTTTGTCTAATCTAATTATTTTAGGTTTATCATGGCTAGAAAAATATAACCCTCAAATAGATTGGAATTCTCATAGACTTGGCTTTTTTCAAAATATTATTAAACATTCTATCGATCAAGTAAAAAGCTATAAGTCTAATATAATAAAACCCGTACTTATAGGTATAAAAGCTTTTATACACGCATCAAAAAAAAGATCAACTTTTGCTATTTATACCACACCTATTTGTGATGGTGGAAAGACTTTAAGTGACATTCCAAGCTAATATCTGGATTATCAGGATGTTTTTGAGAAAAAAAATACATATATTCTTCCGGAGCATTATCCACATGATTATTCAATTAACCTCAAGGAAGGAACTCAGCCACCATTTGGACCAATCTACGGTTTATCATAAGATGAGTTGGCTGAACTCAAGGCATATATTGATGAGAATTTGGTGAAGAATTTCATATGCCATTCTAAATCTCTAGTAGGCGCTTCAATTTTATTTATGAAGAAAAAAGATGAATCATTGCGAATGAGTGTTGACTATCGAGGACTCAACAAGATCACAATTAAGAATAGATATCCATTACTTTTGATATCAGGACTCTTTGATTAGTTAAATCAAGCTAAGATCTATACAAAAATAGATCTAAGAGGAGCATATAATTTAGTACGCATCAAAGAAGGAGATGAATAAAAAACTGCATTTTGAACAAGGTACGGTGTCGTATTGTAATTACTTAGAGTATGTGAAACATAGTTTAAATATATTATATGTTTATGAATCTAGATGTGTGTTAGAATGGTTAATAAGTTAAATTAAAAATGGTTGATAGAAGAAACTTTATTTTATTTTATTTTACTTATTTTAGTTATGGTATTTAAAAACTATAAGATCTAAATGTTTAGTATGAAGCCTTGAGAGAAGGTGGGGACTTAAGGATGAAAATTTAAGCTAGTAAGAGGCTAATTGGGAGGGATGAAATCAAGCCATGGTCGGATGAAGGCAAGGAATAGGGAACTTCATCCCTATTGGTCGAATACCATGCCCAATGGGCTTTGAGGAGGCTGCCCGCGACCTTAATAGGGGGTTTTTGGCGACTTCAAATGGGAGGGTTTGCAATTTCAGAGTTAGGGTTGTAAAGTTTAGGATTTTGGGTATAGTTTGAGAGGAAATTTTAGGCGATTTGGAGTTAGGGTAAAGAAGTTATACTTGTTCAAATTTAAAGAGTGGATTTCATACATACTATCACTCTTTTGGGATTTTGCGGAATTGTACGAAGGCTTTTGGAGATCGGACGAAGCGATTGAAAAGGTGATTTCAAGATCTACGTCTGTTGTGAAGGATTTTTTAAGTTTTGAGTTTAGACAAAGGAGATATAAAGAGTTGAAGACAGCGCATTCAATTCCAAGGCAGTAAGCACACTGTGTTGTTAATAGTTATGCTTTGAGCCATAACTTGAGTTTTCAGACGAAATTTTGGTTCAAACTTCTTGGAGAATGTGAAATTTTGTGTTAAAAAGCTATACATACAAATTTTTTATGGAATTTGAGCTTATAGTTTGTGAGATATGAAGAAATTTGTATGCAGGTGTATAAAGACAAGGGTTTGAAGCGATTGTTAGGGTTTTGAAGATATCGCAAGATCCGCAATGAATTTGAGGTTGAAAATTGTTGTAGAGGTTGATAAGAATTCATCAGTACTTTTTGTAAAAATGTACTATGTTTGGACAGTCGGATCAGGAGATATGAGATGTTGAAGTTTAGGAAAATTTCCACATAAAGATATATAAGGTTTTAGAGGATTTTATCATACTTTGGATGTTGTTAGTTACTTGAGGCTTATGTATTTGATGTAATTTCTCAAAAAAAAAATACATATATATATATATATATATATATATATATATATATATATATAAACTTTGAGTTTTCCTCATTTTTGAAGCTTGATTGAGAAATTAGTGACAGCTAGAAGCCCGGCACTTTCTTAAGGCAAATTTTCTCTACCCCGACAACGGTGTCGTATTACGTGTTGTCTTATTCGGGAATGCACCGGGCACTTGGCTGTAGAAGGTAAAATATTGTTTGCAATTAGTCAAGAAACCTTAATAGGATTCACTCATGTATAAGGAATATAATTCGAGCATCAATTCAAAAGTGTTTAAAAACACTCCTCTTAGTAAAATCAACCTTATATATATCCCAACTACCTTGTTTCTTTTATAATTAAGCAATTTTTATTTTTGTTTATAAGCCCTAATCCTAATTAGTGAGCTTTGACAAGCTATAATTTTTAGTCTAACCGTCCACTTAGTATGAAATTTTGCACACACATGCTGGTATAAGCCTTTTATATGCTCAAAAAAATTTAGCCCAATCCAACTTACAAATTGCAAGAAAACGCCCAAAAAGCGCACTAATGACACTCAGCCGCCAACTTGAAGATTGATGCAGAAACTCCAGTGGTGATTTCTCCTTCTTTCACCATTAACTTCAGCTCAAACTTGGTGTGTAGTCCATTCTACAAGTCTTCTATGAGAGTACCAAAAATTGCATCGATCGAATTGGTGGATCTTTAGTTATCATAGAAACCCTATCCAACCCTAAACTACCAACTTCCAACAACTCTTTGTATCAAAACTCAAATATCTCCTAATTACATTACTAGATTAACACAAATTTTTGTATACACTTAGCACATCCAACAATCCAAACAATATCAAATTTTGAACTATCGATGCTTCACAGATTTTACGAATCACTCAACAATACAAGCCATTATTGTCTTATATAAAAACCCAAATCACTAATACAAACCCTAACTTTGAATAGCAATTGCTAAGTCCTTCAAAATGCTATGGTTACAAGCTAAATGCTCCTAAAACCTCTTTCAAGCTAACTATCGAATTCTAATTGCCAATCTTCAAATGTCTCCTTTCCTTGCCTTCGGCGGTTGTTTTTGTCCTTAGAGGTCTGATTTTGACTCTATCTCATATCCGGTCTTTCCTTGGATATTAATTCAATTAATTTTAAGGATTTTTAAGTTAATTCCTATCCTCAACTTAATCCTACTATCAACCATGATAATTATTTTCCTTTTCTATTCTATTTTAATTAACTTATGGCTTTTCAAAATCAATAATAGAGTTTGTATAGCCTAGAAGAAAACTTTAACAATTAACTTTTATCTGTTAGCTATTAAAACAAGAAAATAATCTAAGAGGCTTCCATAATCCTTTTCTTAAGTATCTTAAGTTCCTATTGAACTATGATAATCAAATATTAAATATAAATTACTCTTATCTATACCTTTCACTATATAAATGTGCTGCAACATGACAACGGACATTTTGAATATAATATCATGCCTTTTGGACTTACAAATGCACTAGCTGCTTTTCAACATCTCATGAATGATGTTTTTTATAAATTCCTAGACAATTTTGTCATCTGCTACCTAGACAATATTTTGATCTATTCTAAGAATGTAGAAGAATATGAAATACATATTTGTCAAGTATCACAAAAACTTAGAGATGCAAGATTGTACGCGAAGATGAAAAAATATATATTTCACACTACTCAAGTTGATTTCTAAGGATACATCATTTCAAATGATGGACTCATGATGGATTCTAAGAAAGTCCAGACCATCATGAATTGGAAGATTCCAAAGACGGTAAAAGATGTCGAATGCTTTCTGAGATTTGTCAATTATTATCGGATCTTCATCAAAGACTTCTCTCAAGTTATAGCTCCACTTACACGTTCGACTTGTAAAGACAAATTCCAATGGAATCAAGAAGCGGAAGCAATTTTTGAAGCTCTGAAAATATTATTTGTTTCTGTATCAATCTTGTATCATGTTGACTTTTCCAAGGCGTTTTTTATGGAAACAGATACATCAAACTTTGCCTTGGGTGCAATTTTGTCACAAATGGGAATAAATGACAAACTTCATCCAGTAGCTTTTTATTTAAAAAAATTCTCAGTAGCCGAGATCAATTATAAGATCCACGACAAAGAACTTGTTGCAATCGTGGATTCCTTTCAAGAATAGCATCATTATCTAGAAGGCGCTTCTAGTCTAATCACCGTATATACGGATTACAAGAACCTCGAGTATTTCATATCGACACGCATGTTGAATTGTCATCAAGCTCATTGGAATAAGTCTTTGTTAAGATTCGAGTTTATTATCACTTATTAGCCAAGAAAACAACAAGGTTGATCCGATGACCTTTCTAGACATTGTCGTAGTAGAGAGAATTTGCCTCAAGAAAGCGCTAGGCTTTTGGCTGCCACTAATTACTTAAGCAAGATCCAAGTATAATAAAAACTCCCAAATTTATATAAATTTTCTTTCATAGGGCTATTACACCTAATACACAAGTCTTATTTCATCAAACCACTCAAAACATAACAAAATACTCTAAACCTTCATTCCCTTGTAGGAAGGGAATTTTTTCCAAACTTCAATAATCCATAATTTTTAATCCAACTGTCTAAATTCACTCCAAATTTATGTGAAGTACTAATATACTCTTCACAACTACTACTACAATTTTCAATTGTTGATTCATTCCCAATCATTAGATATTGCCAAAATCTTAGCAATAACTTCAAATCCTTGTTTACAAACACATGTGTATTAAATTCTTGATATTTCACAATCTAAAAATCTAAATGCTAAAAAAAATTTGATGTTTAATTTTTTAGCATAATAATATATCTTTTTAAAAAGTTTAAGACAAAAATTAGTCTAAAAACTCAAGATATGGCAAACCCCATTACTATCAATAAAACAGGCTACTAACTACCTTAAAATTTGATCTGTTGTTTTTGACTTCTAATATCTTCTCTTTCAAACTTTAAATATAGTAATTCTTCTACATTAAGTGTAGAGCTTGAAATCACGTCTGTAGCTACACATCTTGATCTCTAAAAATTCTCATACAACTCCTTCAATCTTCAAATGAGTGATAGTAGGTACAATTTGTACATCCTAACTTCAAGCACCTACTCCTCCTTCATTAAAACGCCAAATCTCTCAATTTCTATACCAAAATTGTAGTTCAAAAAACAAGCTTTTTAACCTTAGTCTCTAATTTTCTAATGGCCTCCTTGAAGTTGCCAAAATCCTTGTTAAGATTGTAGGCAGCCTCCTCAAAGCCCATTAGGCATGGTATTCAACCAATAGGGATGAAGTTCTCCATTCCTTGCCTTCATCTAAACATGCTTTGATTTCATCCCTCTCAATTAGCTTCCTATTAGCTTAAATTTTCATCCTTAAGCTCCCACCTTCTCTCAAGGCTTCATACTAAATATTTAGATTCTATATAATTTAAAAGCCATAACCAAACTAAGTAAAAATTTAAAATATATTTTCTTACACCAACCCCCTTTTATTTAATTTACTAACAATTCTAATACATATCTAAACCTATAAACATATTATATATTTTGAGTGGATTTTACATAATGTAAGCAATTACAGTACAGCAACGTTCTTATTTTGGACCAAAAGAAGGAGATGCAGCTTTTGAGCAACAAAGAATGGCCCTCTTGAAACCGGAGCAATTTCATCTTTGAACAATGAAATCAACATTGACTATTGATTCAACTTTTTTCAAGCAAATTCAGTCAAGTATGTTTTTAGACCCTCTTGTTCATGATATCAAGAATAATTCTTTCAAGATTCATGATTCTTCTAAATTTGAATTCAAAAATAAGAATGATGCCTATATGTTCCAAAAGGAGAAGCACGTTTACGTGTTCTTCAAGCACGTCATGATTTTCCAACGGTAGGACATTTTGGATACAACAAGACTTTAGAACTTATATCAAGAGATTTTTGGTGGCCTCAAATGTGGAAGGCAATCAAAGACTTTGTATAATCATGTGATATCTGCTGAAGATCCAAGACTCCTCGTCATTGATCTTTTGGACTTCTTCAGCCATTACCTATTCTAAAATAACCATGGTCTTTTGTTTCTATAGATTTCATTTTAGATCTTTCAAGTTTAAGATCTTATGACTCTATATTTGTGATAGTAGATCAATTCACCAAGATGACACATTTTGTGCCATATACAAAATCTATCACAGGTGAAGAAACAATTAAGCTTCTCATTGATAATATCTATCGCTATCATAGATTATCTAAGGATATTATATCGGATAGGGGAACTCAATTTGTGTCAAGATTTTGGAGAATTCTTTTTAAGATCTTAAAAGTGGATATAAAATTATCTTCAACTTTTCATCCTCAAACTAATGGACAAACAAAGCACGCGAACTAAGTCTTGGAGCAGTATTTAAGGTGTACCATCAACTACCAATAAGATGATTCGACAATTTTTCTACCATTGGCAGAGTTTATTTATAATAATATGATACATTCTTCTATACAACAAATACCTTTCTTTGCCAATTATGGTTATCATCCACGACTTGATGCTTTTGACTTTTCAAAAGTTGATAATCCAACGGTAGAAGATTTGGCAAATTGTTTGTCAAAGCTACATGCAATAATAAAGGTGCAATTATAAGAAGCTCAAGAATGATAAAAAACAAATACAGATGAACTTATCACAAGGAACAACCACAATTTAACGTGGGGGATAAGGTATGGTTACTTCGTTGCAATATCAAGACTACTCATCCTTGTGATAAGTTGAACTATTGTAGACTTGGATCTTTTCCTATTTCTGAATAAATCAATCTAGTTGCATATCGATTACACCTATCGCAGTCCATAAAGATCCATCTTGTATTCCACGTTGTTGTGAAGTAAATACATCCATATATAGAAACCTAACTTAACTATCTTTTCTTCAAAATTTTATTAAGTTCTTTCTTTCTTCTTACCAATCTAAGTTTTTATATAATTTAGAAAAAATTTCTCACTTTCTTTCTTTTTCTTTGGTTAAAATTTTACCTTATCTTTAATCTTAACTTTAACTTTGATTTAACCTTGAAACTTTCTTTTATTTCTTTTATCTTTTTTTCAATCTTAGATTTTAGTAGATTCAGGGTTATATTTGTAGATATAAGGAGTTTTGACTTTGAGATTGAATTTAGGATTTACCAAAGAAAAATAGTAGATTTGGATGTCAATAGTTGACTACCATTAATAGTGCTGACTTGGAGGATTAGATTTGGGGTTTTTTATAACTTTAAACTATTAATTGTTGACTTGGACTTTAAAGACCTTGGCTGCGACTTCTTTGACGAGCTCGGAGGAGAAGAAGACGGGATTTTTTGGCAAATGCAGAGAGGTATTCAGAGAGAGCTTCTGGCATGAGTTTAGGTGGTAGAAACGCAGGATTCGGAGCTTAGATGAGAGAGATATGCTTGTTTGAACTTAGACTACTAATATGACACCTACTATCACTTTTCAGGGTATATTAGAAGTTTTAAGATACTAGCAAGAAATCGGAAAGTTGGGTTAGAAACTAGACTTCAAGCTACACATTTTACAACCAAGAATTGATAGAAATGAGTTTAGAATGAGTGAGATATGGCTAGTTAAACCCAGCAAACTAAACTCGGGTTTTGAAGAAGTTAGATAAATAGAAGGATTTGCTTTAAGCTAGAACTTGAGTTTCAAGAAGAATTTGAAGCTCATTTTTTGTGTACATATTACTTATACTATAAAGAGTCTATGTCTAAAATCTCATATCAATTAAGACTTTGATTAGGGAGTAATGGCAAATTTGTTCTCAGGTGTCTAGGATTTTGACTTTTAAAAGTATCTGCCAAGGATTTGGTGATATCTAACGATCAGCAATGAATTCAAAGCTCAAATTTTATGTGATGAGGATTAAAGGTATGAGTTATAATTTCCCAAATTTTGAGCTTATTTGAACGGCTAGATCTTAAATTATGAATTTTCAAGTTTTAGATTGAGATTTGACTTCTAAAAGTATCTGCCAAGGATTTGGTGATATCTAATGATCAACAATGAATTCATGGCTCAAAATTTATGTGACAAAGATCAAAGATATGGATACGTTTTCCCAAATTTTGAGCTTATTTGAACGACTGGATCTTAAATTATGAATTTTCAAGTTTCAAATTGAGATTTGACTTCTAAAAGTATCTGCCAAGGATTTGGTGATATCTAATGATCAACAATGAATTCACAGCTCAAAATTTATGTGACAAAGTTCAAAGGTATGAGATATTTTTTTCCAAATTTTGAGATTATTTGAATGGCTAGATCTTAAATTATAAATTTTCAAGTTTCAGATTGAGATTTGACTTCTAAAAGTATCTGCCAAGGATTTGGTGATATCTAATGATCAACAATGAATTCACAGCTCAAAATTTATGTGACAAAGATCAAAGGTATGAGATGTTTTTTCCCAAATTTTGAGCTTATTTGAATAGTTGGATCTTAAATTATGAATTTTCAAGTTTCTGGTTTGATTTTACTTATATAATTACTTGCTAATATTTTGATGATATCTGGTGATCGGTAATGAATTCATGGTTGAAATTTTTTGTGAAGATGACTAAAGAAATAAACTCTATGCTTCTAAAATTTGAACTTATATAAATGGCTGGATTTCGATTTATAAATTTCCAAGCTTCTAGTTTGTTGATTTATTATACGCATGGTATTGTGACTATAAAAGAAAAATTTAAAAAATTTTGTGTATATTGGATCCAACTTGATTGTAAAGAGGGACCTTGCGTCTACTTGAAGCAGACTTTTGCCACGACAATGTGTCACTACTCAAGCCATACAAGATAGTGGATATACAAGGAAGAAGACAAATGCCACCGCCTCCTATAAAAATTAACAATGATGAAGAATTCAAGGTTGAAGAGATTTTAGATTCAAAGCGGTATCGAAATTGATTGGAATATCTTGTGCATTGGCGCGGATATGATATTAGTAAATGTACATGAGAGCCATCCAAGAATCTAGCAAATGCACCAATAAAAGTCAATGTATTTCATCGATAACATCCATCAAAATTAAAATAAAGAATCAAGAAAAACTTTGCTATAAAGCAAAACAGGTTTTATAGAGGTTTCATCCTATCTTGTATATTATTTTTTATTTCTTTAGATTTTTTCATACTAAAGAGATGGAAGATCAACAACCAACAAATTCAACTCAAGAGCCATCATTTGTTGATTTATTAAACGAGACATTATGACTATCACAACCTTTAAGATGACAAAATAAAAATAAAGACCTTCAAAAACAACATGTCCTTCCTCGGATTGATGGCGAAATACAACGTGTTTGGTATCATGACCTTAGAAGAGACTTCCGATGTTTGATAATATTTTTAGAGGTAGGAACTACTCCTGATGGTGTTCCTAATGTTTTCTTTGAAGAGAGTTATGAAGGCCTCAATAATGATCAAATAATAGGGTGGTCTTCTCGCCCTGGTATGGGACATTATCGATGGCTGAAAGGACCTATCAACTACCTTCACAGGAAACAAAGATTAGAATATGTGGCAAAGACAATTCGACATATTTTAGACTTTCTCAACATGTAATCACCGCTCCTTGTGGAACTCATCCTTAGAAGGGGGGATAATGTCACGGACATAAGATTTATTCCAATAATTATTTAAATAATATAAACCAATAGAAGTAGGTAAAATAAATTGATTTGATAATATCTGATAGAGAAGCTTCCTAAAAGCTTCATAGATGTGGAATCACCTTTATACATGTCTATAGGTGATTGATAGGTTAGAAACTTGGTCAACAAGCTAGCCACATGGCGCACATGTTGGTAGCTTGTGGAACAAGCTAGCCATGTGTCACACATGTTAGTAGCTTGTGAAACAAGCCAAGTATGTGGCACACATGTGGGAAACTTGTCATGTAAGTTTGACACGTGTCTTACAAATTAGACATGTGTATGAGGTCCTATAGAATACGGCCACGTAGCTCTTAATTAGATAGTATTTATAGAGGCAAGAGTGAAGCCTTCTTCACTCTTGTCAACTCCTTTTTTGATCCTAGTCTAGTTTCAAGAGTCTTCATGTTTCTAGTCTTTGGCAATAGCCATTCCAGTTTTCCTTCGAATATACATACTTTCTGATTCATATTTTGTGACTTTTCTTTGATACAATTTTCATTAGATTATACATCTTTTTCTAGTTCATGTCCTTGATACTTAGTATTGTTGCCTCAAAATAACATTGTAAGTTCTTTTAAAGCCTTTGTGACATTAATAGTAAAAAAGACCATAATTTAGTTATTAATTCCAATATGTTAGCATAATCGTTGCTTAGATTTGGTATTAAATATTAAAGTCATTTACTCAAGTGAATCTTTTGGTCTTTGAATTAAACTTCAAAAGATGCTTTTATTATCAATATAGTGTACTATTCTATTATAGATTTATTATTGTATGGTAGAGATATTGATTTGTTATGTAAATTAGTACTAGCAGTTAAATTTAATTTTGGCATAATCTCTTAATTGATAGTAGAAGATTAGAATTACTTTATATAAGCATTTTACTAAATTTTTTTTGTTGAAATCTAATATTATATTTTATTAGAATCAATTTAGAAATTTTATATTTATATTTTTTTATATATTTTAATCATACATCTAAAATCAAAGTCTAGATCTTGTAGGTAATACATTTCAAGATATCTATTAATATCAATATTTTTTTAAAAAAAATTAAAGCCATCTTTCAAGGCAATCAACTACACTAACGTATATAAAAATTACATAGTAACAATCTTATATAAATCTCAAGTATATGTAAATTAAAAACTTGTGTAAAAATTTATAAAAGTAATGCTATTGGAACTAGGTTTTAAATGACTTGTGATTGTAATGTGATTCAAGGGTGGTTTTTGGCTTTTGAAATGAATAGAGCATGGTATACTTACCAAAATTTAATTATTTTGTTTAGAGAAATATAAAAAAAAATGCTAGTTTTTCTCATGTATATATTTTTTTTTATTAGAGTTGGTAATTACATTTAAGCAAATGAATGACATTACTCATTATTGAATTAAAAGCCATTGAAGCCAAGTTTCAAATGACTTGTGATTGCAACATAATTCGAGAATATTTTGAGGTTTTCAAAATAAATAGAACATAGTTGTCGAGAACACAAACTAAAACAGATGTATAAATTAGTAAAAACTAAGTCAATGAAAAATAACAAGATAGAAATAAAGAAGTATGTATATTCAAGAAGAAAGTGGAATGGCTATTACCCAAGATTAGAAAATACATGAGAATCTTGAACTACACTAGAAGCAAGAAAAGAGTTGATAAGAGTGAAGAAAGCTTCATTCTTGTCTTTATATATACTATCTATCTAAGAGTTACGTGGCAGCATTCTATAGAACCTCCTATAGGTGTCTAATTTGTAAGATACATGTCAAACTTGCAAGACAAGTTTTCTACATGCACGCTATGTACTTGACTTGTTCTACAAGCTATCAACATGTACAACACATAGCTAGCTTGTTCCATAAGCTACTAATATGTGCAACATGTGCCTAGCTTGTTGGCTAAGTTTCTAATCTATCAATCACCTATAGACATATATAAAGGTGATTTTACATCTATGAAGCTTCTAAGAAGTTTTTCTATAAGATATTATCAAATTAACTTATTTTATTTACTTTTATCAATCTATATTAATTAAATAATTATTGGAATAAATCTTATGTCTATAACAATAGTATATATGGTATATATTTTATTTTAATTAGAATTGGTGATTACTTTTAGAAAATTAAATCATATTGCAAGTGATAGAATTAAAAGTTGTTGGAATTAGATTTTGAATTATTTGTGATTATATTACTATTCAACAATGATTAAAAGTTTTTAAAATTAATAGAACATGGTTTTAAAAGACATGGTACTCACTTACTTATAATAGCTTACCTCTATGCAAGATCATTGGAATTTTAATAGAACCACAATAGATCTTTAAAATTAAAAACAATAGAAATGATGGTCTATAGACAATGGAAGAAAAAGATGGTTTATTTATATAAACACTTATTCACATTAGAATAATCTTCTAGTGATCTTCTCTTTGCATGCAAAAATACTCTTTGTTAATGCATGAAGTATATGTGTTAGCTTTTTCTTCTTTTCTTGATTAAGTCCATTCATAAAATCTTTACTTAAAATGCATAAATTGATAAAAGAGCTTTTTTTAAATCTCTTAAATATTTAATTCTATTATGATATATATATATATATATATATATATATATATATATTATTTTAAATGATATTTAAACAATCATGTTAAATATATTCATTAACACAATAGTGGATATTAAAAATATACAAAAGAATAATAAATAAAAAAAATAAAAAAAATAAAAAAAATAAAGTGGTGCAATTTTTACCAATGTATAAAGTTAATGTTTTAATACCCCAAATATATATATATATATATATATATATATATATATGTTAATAAAATAGATAACCAAGATATGCAATATATTGCCACATTTTCAACAAAGATGGCAAACAATTGCATAATTTTCTTGATGATTTATTTTCTTATTTATTTTATAGAGAATATATTCTTTAATTATTTTTCTAAATAAATATTATTTGTAATTTATTTATTTATTTATTTATTTATTTATTTTTATTTATTTATTTTCTACATAATACAAGATTACATCCACTATGTTAAAATTTATCACATAGTACTAGAATTTTATAGCTTAAATTTAAACTATTTTTTAAGAGATATTCTTTTGGATGAATATGCCATTATCTATTAATTTAAATTCATTTTAATTCACTTCTCTAAGGATTTTTTCCTTCTATCACTTGCCTACTTCTAGTACCTTTTAACAAATAAATATCAAGCATCAAATATCAATGTCAAACTTATTCAACTTTTAAAATATTTGATTAATTATCTATTCTATATTTTTTTTCTAAAATAATAAAAATATCTATCCATTTAATCTTTCATAATCTCAAAATATACAAGTAAAAATTAATTTTGGAAATTAATTTTGGAAATGGTAGAGTATTCATGAAAGGTGAATCCTTTGAAGAAGTTGGAGTATTTTCAAAAGTTAAACTCTACATGGAAGTGAGATTCTCCATAAAAGGTGAATTATTTAATTGCCTCTCGCTCTTTCTCATGGTTTGTTGCTTCATGAACAGCTTGATGAAGGCAGCGTGACGATGCGGCGATGAATCCGAACCCGGCACAACTGAGTGCTACGATTCCACATTTCAACTGCCTCCCCAGGTCATTGCTTCCAGTACCCAATTGAAACTAGAGAGCAATGTAGGAGTGGCGATGATCTCGAGAATTGGTCCATCGAGGTTGAGGTGGGATGGGATGGGATGAATCGGAACCTCGTCGTGCGCTCCAATTGCTGATTTCTCGATCGCGCTTGGGGGGTTCGCCGTGCTGGTCTTAATTTCCTTTTTTCTGTATTTTTGTGCTTTTCAGGGAGGTCTGGATGTTGTTGTATGTTGGTTGTGGGCTTTGTCTGTGCTGAGTGCTTGCAATGTGGTGCGCTTTGGTTCTTGTAGTTGGGGATTTGAAGAGAGCGGCATGAGTAGTGTTTTGATGCCGGCACTTGTTTGCGCTGGTGTTGTGTATCGGAGCGTTGCTTTAGACGTGTTTGTAATTGTAAGGCTTCTCTTGGCGGGTAAGCTCATTGCTCGATGGGGAAAGTTGATGACTCTTTGGTTCGGCGAGTGTCAAAGGTTTTCCATTAAAAAGATATATTCTCAAGTGTACTTGTACCTGCTTGCCATCTAAATCTGGCTTCAATGTGCTTCTGAGTCTTTGGTTTTCCGTGACGCTTCTGGTCCATCTTCGAAGCACCTGCTGATTGCACCAATAAATCCACATGTGAGAGCCTGCTGGATTTCCGGCAGCATAAAAGACTTTGTTTATGTGGATACGATTTGACTGAGAAAACCCAATCTGAAAAAACCCCAAACACAGCCCTTACCCTTCCCTAATTCCAATTCATCTCTACTTCCTTGACGTCGTGGATTCGGCACGTAGTATTTTTCGCAAGGACTCGCCCATAGCTTGCGCCAAACCAAAACCCAGCCAAATGTTAGTTCAGAAATTTTAGCGTTTACTACCTACTCACATCATTCAGCATGGGTGCTTTGGTATGTGCTGCACTCAAGCTACACCCCCCATGCACCCGTGCACCTTGCGTGCTGGAATGTGCTTGCATGCATCCAGTGTTCACGCCCTCTTCTTACTATTGGCACCCACTTTTGGTACCAGTGGGCTGTCTCCGAATTCCCTCTCGCACTCGGAGGGGGAAGGTCTAATTTACATGCATTCTAGATTGTACAATTGCTTTGATTGACCATACCCAATTCACTTTGAACCAATACTCATGGAGTCCTTCAGCGAAAGATCCTCGATTTTCTCGCATTCGACAGCCCTTTCAGATGATTCGAACTCTCTCTACCTCGCATCCTTGCTGCTGATTTTGAGATGAAGTAAATTCGTACCTCTCGGTATTGCCATCTGGAAAGACCATTTCAGCTTTCTACTGCTCGACAAAATTGATACTCTGAATTTGTCGTGACGCAGCGTGGTGCTTGCTGAAATTCGGTAGAGATGAGATCGACTGACCACTCTCACGTACTTAAACTCATGCTATTTGAAGGATTCTACCCACCTAATATAACTAAATTCGGCCTAATTAGTACTTGGTTGTGGCCACATCCGCGCCAGTACCCTCATTTGCATGTCAGCAGAGTGCAGAGCGAGATTGTTTGGAAGATGGATGCATGGTTTCACAAATCGTGATACAACAAACCAGTCCGACACCTGAAGGAAGATGGAAAGGGTCTCTGTTTTACGATTAGATGTTTCGAAACAGCCACAGAGGCGGAATAACGCTGTCGCAGGTACATAGAGGATGACGAAGAGATAGCACTGCAAATTGCTCTTTCGAGTGTCCCGTCCAGTTCGAGAAGAGTACTTCCAAAAGAAGATATTCTGGAAAGACATTTCTTGAGAGAAATCCGAGCTGCTGTGCCCTTCATCTGGGAGTCGACCCCCGGAACACCTAAGGGAGACTTGGAGAGCGGTCCCGTGCATGCAGGTGGGATTTCCCATGACATCAAGAATATTAGTAATCAGGATCATGGTTCATCAAGCAGCTCAGGTGGATCGGAGACTACATCTCGGGATTCTTCGAATACGGAGTTCGAACGTAGCAGCAGCTTCGAAGGGACTGCGGAACCTTTCATGTCTACGGCTGAAGAGATATTTTCTAATGTACAGCTGAAGCCACCCTTACGTCTTCCGCCCCGACTGCAGGCGGTGAAACATCTAAGAAACTCGGGATTCTTTTCTGACGTCTCTGGCAGCTCCTCCTCGAAAAGCTGCTACCACCCCCCGCAGTTATCTCGCATGCCACGGGCGCTCAATGCCGCACCCAAGCTGATATTAGGCGGATTTCCTTTATCATTTGAAAGCCAGCAAGAGGAAGTTACCATCTTGGGAATGCAGGAACAAAAGCAAAGATTCACATCCCTTTCGTCATTGCGATTGATCAACAGAGAAATCCTTGCTGGGGGCCATCTTTCCTCAGAGGCCTGTATCTCTAGAGACTCTGTTTCCTTGTTACCATCCTTCTCCACTTCTTCATTCGGAGGTGAGACAAGCACCAATTCCCTTAGGACAGCGTGGAATTTCCCCACGGAAAAGTACAACGGTAGCACAACGTTACATCTCCTTCCACGGAAACTGAAGCTTCCAATCAAGGGGAAGTCGGAGATTTTGTGCAAGATAGGGTCCATCCTCTGATACTAGATCCAAGATATGAGCTGGCGAATAACGACCGGGAGACTTTACTTGCTGGTGAAGGACATACTGATGGAACACGGTTGACACCATCTTTTACCTCGCAGCGTCATCATTCGAATGTAATATGAAGGTGAGTTTCAGCTCCGTCTCTTTGTCTGGCTGGCTTCAATTGCCAGGAAATTCCAACACTCAAGTTGGCTATTGATATCTCTAGATCTCATCTTTGATATTTGAACTCCCTTGTATCAAATCTAGATAGAATACGAGGGAGAATATTGTTTTGCCTTTGCTCATTCCATCCTGACGACTGACTTCCGATCGGAGAAATAGGTGTAGATCAATCCACATTTCATGTCTCCAGCTTTTCCTTCCATGAGCCCTCTTGGCATGTTAACTAGTTTTGATCTGAATTATAGGATGTGGAGGATTGAATTAAGAGACATTTGATGCATTCATTACAGGCCTACTATATCGCCTTCATGTGATGTTCACGTGAAGTCTTCGACAAAGGATCGTATGCGCAGGGTTCTCGTTGCCAACAGGTTCGAAATGATGTGCAACTGCTTGGGGCGAATGCCAGATAGTCCTTGACAATTCCGCTCTAGCAATGATCACAGAATTAAGGTCACTTTGCATAAATTTCATCTGCATGTTGAATGCAATTGCCAGGGCACCTCATGCAAGAAAGCTTGACCAAGAGGACCTTGAAAGCAAAGAAAATTGCATAGCTGAATGTCGAAGGCTACAAAGAGTATGTCGGGCGTGTTACCAAAATACTAAGAAATTGTGTGAAAGAAAGAAATACTGCATATTTAATACTCGCATTTCGGAAGGCATTGCAGGTATTAATAAATGACGAGTTTTAAGCTACTTCGGTTCTCGTGAGGAATGTATTCTAATTACAAGCGGTGGAGTACATGGGTGTGTTGTTTACATGAAACCTATGCCTCGTGTTTCGTCAACCACCGTCGCATCAATCACAGGTTTGGGTGAAGTAATATACATGCAGTAAAGTAGGCTGATGTGTTCACTGCTGGATTCTTGAGCAAGCACAGGAATCCTGCACAAACCTAGTACCAGGCTGCTAGAAAGTTGTTTCACCTGCAAGGAGAATGAATATCTCCAATTTGAAGCTTTCCTTTTGCTCCAAAAGCCAAATCTAATAGATCTTGAAATCAAATCTCCATGCTTTGGGGCCTTGTTCCCTGTCCATCAAAAACCTTTGCACTTTCTTCCTTTTCGAAGTTGCTCGGTCGGTTTCATTGGCAGTGCATTTGAAGCACCTTTCCGCATTCACATCACTTGAATGGTAGGTTGCTTTTTTCTTCTTACTACTTGACAAACTTCAGGATGTTACACAGTTCATCTGTCAGGATAAACGTTGTACTTAATAGTTGGTACAAAATTTCCAAAAACCCAGTCATTGTCTGGCAAGCCCTCACAGTATATGAATGCTTCCACTGTCTTTCAAGCCTCAACAGAACCCTAACGAACTCGAGACCTGCGACACATTCATGAACCGTCGTGGAACTCATGACCGACCTATTTGAGGTACATAGTATCACCATTAAGCGGTTATGATCCACGGCTCACGTTCTGAGTATATATACCATGTGCAAGAGTTCTTGATTGTATGTGGTTGTCTAAGGGATATGCAGTCATTAGTTGGAAGAACAAGTAAAGCTGCCAAACTAAACAATGTGTGGCTAGGGGAATTTATTGGACCTTCATGTGTTTTACTAGTACAGACAATGCAACACTGCGGACAGCTGTTACGAAACCTATGCTGGCTGCTGCATTTCTTGTAGTTGTCACTCCGCGAGTGTACTATGCTGTGAAGTTAAGGTCCTGTGCATACTGTCTGGATTATTGAAGAGGTACACCAAATTCTGACACGGATTTTGAGTATCTTTCCAGCTCTTTAATTTCCTGAGTCCACAGCCAACCACAAGTGTTGGTCTTCTATTTTAATCGCAGAGCCAGAGCCGGAGAAGTCAGACAATTCAATAGCCGATAACCACTGAGAGGAACAGAAAATAGAATTCCAAAAAAGTTGGTGGCACTCAATATATCATTTGGTGCAGGGTTTCGCATGTTCGACACTTTGAACACCAAAGGAGAGCTTGTCCCCGTGGTTTCACATTCACTAACCGAACCGTGCCGCTCCGAGGAAACGACTCAATTGACACAATCGTATAAATGCGGGCGACGCCGCGCAATAGAAGTCGATTGGTCGCTGGTGAATCAAAAGCTACAATATACATGAGTTGTCGTTTCAGTCGGTACATGCACTGGCCGATAAATCGAATGCAACTCTGCCGACTCTAGACCTCACCCCAACTGAAAAAAATAAGAGTTAAGCTTCGCTATTTACTTCGTGACTAATACCCAATAAACCCTCTCCTCTACATGATCATGATAAACCAGCGTTCATGACACCAATCTTAATGTAACTAAACCACCAGATTCTATGTACAAAACCTTGATTAACCAAGCTTGAAGTAGATACTCGTCACAGTAATTCGACCTCTTTGTTATGGATCCAGCTGAAAGCCTTCCGGCGAGGAGTCTCCCCCTTCGTCCGGCTGTGGGATCGCTCCGCCAGCCTGCGGATCCTCGCCGGCAGCCGGCAGACAAACTCTTGCGCTTGCTGCGCTTCGCTGGACAGGCCCGTCAAGGATTCGATGTTCCAGACCTTGATCAGATGGCTCATAATGGATGCGTAGTCGTGGGCTGTGTAGACACCACAGCGCTGGGCGACTGATGCGTAGTCATCAAAGAGCCTGGGGTTCTCTCCGTCGTGCATGAGGTGCGCCGGCATGGTGATTTTCTTCTTCATCATCTCCTGGAAGGACAGCATGGCGCCATTGGGGTCAAGCTCGAAGACTTTGCTCATAATGCGGCTATAGGCGATTTCGTGCCGCTTCTCGTCTGAGGCGATGATGCCGCAGATCGTGGCCAGCTTGTGCTCGCCGAACTGCTTGGCGTGGCGAGCAGTGTTACCGTGGGAAATGAAAGTCGCGCGCTCCTGAAAAGACGTGTAAATAAACCCGTTGTAGGGGTTTTGGTCAATCTGGGGCTCCATGCCGGAGCCGATCAGGTACTGGGTGGTTCTCTCCACCATGCGCATGTCCACTCGGCCGCAGAGATAGAGGTAGCGATTGAGCAGGTCGCCGTGGCGATTCTCCTCCGCGGTCCAGGCGCGTATCCACACGCCCCAGGGCGTTGGGCTGCACCCCGTCTTGTCCCGCACGCCTTCGAACGTGTTGAACATTGTCTGGTAGGTCGGGAGGGCTTCTTCCGTGATCATATCACCCACCAGGCAGACCAAGTAGTCATCGGGGAGCTCCCTCGCCCGCTCCCGAAGCGCTCGCACCTCTTCAAAGAAGTTCTCCGAGGAGCTGTTCGGGAGAAAGTCTTGCGGTTGCCATGACTTGGCGACGGGTTTTAAGAGCGGGAGGAGATTCTCTTGTGCCCAGGAGTCTAATGCGGCGATCACCTCCAGTTTCTCCAATGGAATGTGATCGGGTCGTGGTGTCCACGGCTGACATGGCGCCATTACCTTCCGGAGAGAGGTGTCCACTTGAGCTACCTGCCTCTCTCTGACACCACAAAATTCTCACGTTATCCTGCACGAACTTTGCAAGTCTAACGAAACTTGGAAGTAACCCTCTGGAAACTGATAATCATTTCTCAGGATCAATTACTCCAAGACGGATTATTGTGCATATAATGAGAGCTGGAAAGTGAGTGTGGTACTGACCTGGGAATGGAGGTGGTCATGACGACCTTCACCGGCTTCCACCCCCGCACGCTTGAGGTCAAGAATGATGGCTTGCCTTCTTCAAGCCTTAGCCTACCAGAGAAGGAAGGTGTCGACAGTGCATTGACCCGCATTTGCGCTTCCAGAGGCACCTTAATCGCCATGGCTGATCGAGTGAGTTGCCAATCAACTGAGGGCGAAAGATCAGTAAACAGATAAAATTTGGAAAGACCTAAACCAGCCTAACCCCAAGCAAGGACCTGGAGCGGGGTTTAAAAGATGAAGAGGGACAAAGAGATAAAAACGCTTCCAACGACTTTCTTTCAAAGGCTACTAATGATTCATGATAGTCGACGAAAACTGCACTTCTTCAGTGAGCCAAAACGATTCACACACGAGAGAAGCACCGCGTGGTTGTCTCCCCTCACTCTTCATCAGGAATTCGTTCACCGAACAATTTGAAATCCGTGAGTGTGACCCAAATGTTCTCTCAATCTCGTGCCCTTCTTACAACGACGTATTGAAAGCTAGCGCCATTTTTCATGACTAGACGCCAACTAAACCTCCCAGAGGCAAGGAGCTACCATACTAAGCAATGCAGTTCTCACGACCGTTTCACGAAAATATGACTCCAGAAGCAACAATTTTAACTTCTCATTCTCAGAAGCGGCCCGATATGTTTTCTACACAAATCATTCGCACACACCGCTACTCTTCTCCCTGTCACCTACACAAATCTCGACACTCCCAGTCTACCCCAATCCAACCTGCAATGCCAGTCTCGTCATGTACTATCGACCCCAAAATGAGCTCTAAATGCAGCCACACAACTCCAGAGAAACGAAGAGCGACATAGCAGCAACCCCAACAATCTGAAACCAGCAACAATCGACTATTAACGCCCCTCAACCACCACTCGAGGAAGAACTTCAAAGCCTACTGAGAAGATGGTGTTTGTCTTCAATGCGACGGCAGTAATGCTGGTGCAGTCCCCGAGTGACGGTGAGTGGTGGTGATTGGCTTGAGTTCGTAGGCATTGGAACAATTGCGAGCATTGCAAACCAGTGATGGATTTGGTGAGGGAAGCGTCGAGCTGGGGCGGCTTAAAACCCGGAGCCCTGAGAGGCGGGAGTCCAGGCCTCAGATTGTTTGGACCGGCTCCTCTGACGCAGTTTTACGACTTCTGACTGATGCGGCTCCTCCCACCATGTGTACTCCTGCCGCTTTGACAGGACACCTGATATCCTGTTACCGCGGATGTCGGGTGGATGAATGTTATCTTGGATGATCATCTGCACAAACCGCCTGGGCAGACTGGTCCTGCCCGCGACCACTGCCCGCCCGAGCACGGGGCTGGGGGACATGTGTCATGATGATGCTTATGCCCAGTTTCATTTTCCTAAACCACGTTGGCCAGCACAACCCGGGCTGCAGCACTTAGGCAAACCGGGCTGGCAAGTTGTAGGTGTCGGGGCCCTGCCCGAACCCTCTAGGGGGGGTGAATATACTACGGGAATTCATCTGCAGAAGACCCTCTCTGGTGCGCGGGCATGGGGTGTCCAGGCACACTCGTGTACTGCAAGGTCAATCCTGCAGCTTTTAACCCGCTGTCCAGAACTGCAGCCATGAAATCTCAGAGCTTCCTTGACTCCGGTATTGAAAGCCACTCATGTTGATGAAAATGCCACTGCTGCTGCGTTAACTCGGTTGGTGAAGGTTATGGAGGAGCAGGAACCCCTAACTGCAATTGTGCTCTCATGAAGGACTATGGATGAGAAACACAGCGGATCTCAGACCAGGTGGGAAATCTAATATGCGTGTTGCGCACAGAAGTCTGGGCAAATTTCACGGTGGATTGCACAGAACTGAAGAAATGAAGCAGTAAAAAAGCACAGTGTAATGAAAATTGCTGGAAAAACTAGGGTAGTCTAGAGATCTGGAAGATCAAATTTGGGTTCAGGTTTCTTTTCCTCTATTCTTTTATTTACCCTGACAGATGTTAAATAAAAAAAGAACAAAAAGAGCGTTGGCCGGGTTTTGTTTCCAACAATCAACTGATGGCATACTGCTTTGTTTCAATTCTCTCCTTACATTTCACCACATTGCATGAGAGCATAAATATTTATGCATACATATATATGCGCACACACACACACGCAGAGAGAGAGAGGGAGCGAGAGAGAGACTTTTGATTGTTTGCTAGTGAATCAATTTGAAAAGGTAATTCGAACACGTAGACTTCCTGATATTTCAGATACTGCCAAATTAAGCCGTGAGATAACTACGAATACGTAGGAAATCAGTACAACTCACCGTAGGGAGGGGAAAGCCGCAAGAGAATGAAAAAGAAAGCTGAACATCCGTTGAACTTTTTTCGACATTTCGCTGGAATGCGCTTATTTGCTATTTAGTGTGCAAATTTTGCAGCTGTTTAGTTTCTCCTTCTGTAAGACAAGAATCTTTCCAGACGAGTTTCGAAAAATAGATCACTTTTTAGAAAAGAATATTCACGTGATGGACCAGTCTTTTCGGAAAATGAGTAAGACTAGAAATGGGAACGAGTAATCCGGTTTCATTAGAATTCCAGGAAGACCCATTCCATCGCAAAAAGCACCCAAAGTGGTAGAACTTCCAATTTTAGGGCTGCGAGCAATGAACCATCCCCAAAACAACCAGCAAAACCTGCAACACAGCCTGCTGCAATTCGATGCTCCCTCAAGCCTATGTGTGAAGGGATTGTCTCCAGACGTAGGAATCGTAAAGCTCAATGCCCCAAGTCATCGAATTTAGTGATAAGTGAAGAAGGCTGATGTTTGTGAGCCATCTCAGCCAGACTAGATGAGAACACAACCAGTGAGCGTGACGCCATTCACTCGCGCACGATAGCCACGGGCTTCGCAACGCCATAACAGCTCTCATCAGTCTGTATTTATTTCATACTCTTTTTTAATTTATTTTTTTGTTTTCCTTGAAGTTACTTCCTGCATGTGGACGCAACTGTCACTATGCTCTTGAGGGTCAGTAAGCCTCTCAACCATCGCTCTCTACTCATGGCCCCTTCGCCATTGCTCGCTGAATCAATGTCTTCCTCTCTCTCTTCCTTCTTTCTTATCCTCTTCTCTCGTGTGTGCGTTTTCATACGGTTTTAATGGCAGTTTACCAGAATCAAAGCTTTGCTTAACCTGCGGGGATCAGCGTCTGAGGAGGAGGTTAAGAATGACCGATGTGAGAGTTAACGGCCGACTCTGTACGATTCGGTCATCTCCCTGGCAACGGGGAAACAAGTGTTTTTCTATGTTTTTTTTTTTTTTTTTTTTTTTTTTTTTTGGGTTTCTCGGGGTAGGCGGTCCATGATTGCACCGTCTGCATAGAGCTATGAAGTCATTCTGCTGCCACTCTGCAAAGGGAGGGGCTGGAGTTATGCTGGCTTGCTGGCTGGCTGCTACTGCTGCTGCCCACCCTTCCACAGAGGTTTAGTTTCTCCAGCAGCCCATTGTCAGAAAGGGAGAAAGGAACTTCTCTCCTCAGCTGCACCCACCCACACCACCACAAAATCTCTCTCCCTCTTCAATTGGGCTTCAAAACGAAGCTCTCCAGCAAGCCAGACAGGCCTGGCTTTAATTTCACAGCCCAGGGGTTGTTGTGAGAGGACGTGTTTGAAGGGAGATATTTTTTAGGGTCCTCAGTTGTGGTGTGTGTGTGGGAGGGCAGTTGGTAGGAAGGAAGGAAGGCCAGTCAGCCCTTCCACATATACATATGGCTGCATTAAACATACCTCATCGAGCCTTTTCAACATAGATTGCAACATCTATTGTAAATGTAAAGCCCTTGGAAATCCATTTGGGGGGGGGGGGGGGGGGAGTGTGTGTGCACTTCATGGGGAATGTTTACCATGCTCCCTGAACTCACTACATTGAGCCTGCTGTGCCCAATGATACATGATCTTGTGCTCATGATCCATGGACTTAGCATGTTTTGATGAGGATTTAGATGGAATATTTTTATCACTGTGCAATACAAATGAGTTCCTGTTCATAAAGAAGAAGAAACATGAAACTAACTGGTTGTGAAATAATTGGGAAATTGTAATTAACTTCATTTTTGGAAGTACATCAATTAAATTGTTGTTGAAAGATTATAATGTAGTAGAATATTTAGGAGGACATGTTCAATTTAAATCACTTCTAATAATTTTTACTTTGGCTGTTTATTAAAAATGATTAATAGAAACAATGGGTCAATTGGATGCAATGAAGAACATAGTAATTCTTACTTCATACTAAGAAGAAGGTGAAAGTTATATTTATTATTATTACTCATTGATGAAGAAATCTGAACTTCAAAACATTATACTGAAATTGACGTATAATTTTTTTTAATCTAATTTAATATATCATTCATAAAATTTTAATTTTTTGAATGTTGTATTTTAAACGGTTTCTATATATATATATATATATATATATATTCTTTAATTTTAAAGAAAATTTTGTAATAAAAATATGAAAAATTAGTATAAAACATTTTTTAAATAATTTGACAATTTTTAGTTTTTATTCATGCAAAGTGGTTTCAATCAATGATATCAAAAGGTTAATGCATAATAAACCTCTCTTTTATTTAAAAACATGTAATTTTATTATATTTATATATATTATAATCATATTTTTAAAAATATTTGTAGAATTTCGAGATCCTTTTAAAAAAAAATCTTTGTGCTCATCTATGTATAAAATTAGATGAAGATAGATAGTCTAGTATATGTTTTCATATTTTTTCTAACTATGCAAATATAGATTCAAATCAACAATTATTAGTGCATATTATTTTAAATAGATTGACATGACATGACATGAATAAATATTAAAAGCATTATAAATAATTGCACACATTACATTTCTAAAGATTAGCACTGAAAATTTTAAGTACAGGAAAGATTACAACAAATATTTAAAAGATTAGATAGCTATTTTATATGTCTTTTCATACAATTGTTTAGATTTCAAATAAATACAAATATATATAGTTTAATTTTTATAGTTTTTAATATTATTATCATTGGTTTTTCCTTTTACCTTTGAAGACTTATATAATAATTTTTTAATAAGTTGTGCTAATACATTAGCTTTTACTAACATGTTTCTAATAAGTAAAGGAGATACATCTAAATAAAATTGCAAAATTTTTTAGATATTGTAAATCCAAGTTAATATGCAATGATTTGCAACAACCAATTCAATCTTCTTATAAATTCTTGTATCACTTGATTGTTGCCATTGGACCATTTTTTTTTCAACTAATTGTTTATTTTATTGAGCATCAAAAATACTTATAGAATGAGTGATGAAGCATTTTATTCAGATTAGTATGTAGGATGTGAAGTTTAAAACTCCACATTTTGAGCAGAAAAAGTTGGTAGAATAGATATACTAATATAAAAAAAATACAGAAAACAAATACTGATGCAAGATGGTAAAATATGACGATATCAAAGTATATTAAATTTTAGGAATGCAATATAAAATTTTAAAATTAATAGAAAAAATTTCAGATTTTTAAAAAAAAGAAAGAATATAGATAGAAACTGGTTAATATTTAATTCAGTATAGAAATTTGTAATTATATTTAGTTTTATATTAAAAATTATCATGTTGAAAAAATATTAAATATTTTTGGTAAAATAAATACAAGATATTCTTCACAAAATAAAATAATAAGAATTTTTAATAAATATAGAAAATTTTAAATTAAAGTAGTTCTAATTCATAACAAATACTGGAAAATAAATCACAATTTATATTGTTATTATGTCTTGCTTCAAATAAAATATGTAGTTTACTATAAATATACATGTATATTTAAAAAAGTATTATACCTAGATCTATATATGTATATGAGTTAATTAGTAAAGGAGCAAGATAAGTAACTGCAACTAGAATTTATCAACCACATTAGATCTCAAAGAGTGGATTTATAATTGAATCATCAGTGAAAAATAGACTACATGTCTTTAATATAGTTATACAATATAATATTTATATAAATAGTGCCTCTTTTTTTAAATTTAAATTAAAATAAAACCACCTGTAGAAAATATGGCTAGTAGAAAGACTATCAACATTACTTTTATAAATGTAACATATGATTATCATTTACAAATCAATAATTGTACATATATTAGATTTAAGAATACAATGAAAATATAATTTTAATTTTTAAAAAATAAATCGTATAACATACATAATTTTTAAAAATTAGAAAGTATTATTTTTTTATATTTAATTGATATTTTATACTGATTATTTTTTAAGTTCTTTTACTATAATATTAATATAAAAAATAAAATTATCTTATCTTCTAGAACCTAAAAGAAACTTCAAAAAAATTTACAAGAAAGAAAATTTGATTACAACAAATAAATTATTTCTTTAATCATATTTGAGGGTGCTTCTAATTTATACATTGGTTTTAAACATATATAATTGGATAAAAATAGATTATATAAATTTTATTAAATACTAATATTATTGAAAGTAAAAGAATCTTTATTTACTTGATACATTAAATACAACTATTTAAATAAATATACTTTTATAGAATATTATAAAAACTTAAATAGTTAGCAAACTTGTTATTGTAATTTCTTTTCTCATCTACTAAGATAGTAATAGTACCAATAATAAAAACTAAGAAGCCTTTAGGTGGATTGTGATGCCTTAGTATATACAACATTTTTCTAGTCATTTAAGTATTTGTACAAATTTTTTCTATCTATACAACTTAATGTTTATATATAATTTAAGCTTTAAATTCTTTGCTTATAAATTTCTTATCAAAGAATTTAATACTAAATATTCTTTTAATACCAAATTATATAACAATAGTTTTGATTTATATTGGTACCATAAAATAAAATTATTTTAGATTGATTATAAAAATTAAAGTAATTATGTAAAATATTTTTTATTAAATTTATATTATATATTGATTTAAAAATAATAAAATAATAAAAAATAAATATAATAAATCTAATTAGAAAAAACTTTAATATAAGCTTAACAAACTATAAAGTTTATTATTTATTAAAAAGGATTTGACTTTATTATTTTAAGTACAAAAAATATCTTTTGTTAAGAATATACGTTTAAAATTTTAAATGATAGAATATAATATATATATATATATATATATATATATATATAATAATATTATTTAATATATTTTTATTTTTATTTTATCTATTAATTTTATATTAATTATTTAGAATAAAAAAAACCACATGCTATTATTTTATTTAGATACTTGATAATTTTACCAATAATATATATTTCAAATATATGATATTAAAATATCTATTTATTAAATAAATATCTATTATATTTAAATAAAAATAATAAAAATATAAAAATATATTATCATAAAATAAATTATATATAGATATTATTAATAATTAAAAATAATATTTCTTATTTATTAAAATTAAATAGTTTTATCTATATTCTTAATACAACTAATAGGTCACTTCTTAAAAATATTAAAATTTGTATCTATCAATATTTATTTTTATACTATATAAAATTCTTTTTATTATAATTTCAATTATAAATATAAAAATAAAAACTTACAATTAAGATCTTATTTTATTATATATAAACTTATAAACAAATTATAAATATTATAATATTAATTACTATTATATTGTTTTTTCTATATATAATTATTTCTTTTAAAATAGCATTTTATAAGAATTATCTTTGAAAGATAAGAATCAACCATGTATGAATTTTTTCTATATTGTTTTAGATTACTTTACTAAAGATATTCTATAGTGCATAGCTAAATCTTTATAAAGAATAAAATATTTAAAAATAAAAAAATAAAAATAAAATTCTTTCAAATCTAACAAAATAAAATAAAAATTATATGATCTTTAGATGTTAAATAATTTTTTTTTATAAAATATAAAAAAAATTTAGATGATAATATAACTTCTTTAAAAAAAATACTTTTATATAATAATCCAACTACATAAATACTATTATAGCTAAAAAAAATATGATTCATAATTTATTATTATTATATATATATATTTTTTATTTTTTAGATATACTAATTTTTTAGACAATAATATATAATATATTTCAATATTTTACAATACAAGTACAATTTTTTTTGTTGTTATTAAATTAATTATTAACTTATGAGAGATTCAAATTATATACTATTAATTTGCATGTCTTTTTTTTTTAAAAATTAATTTTAATAAATAGTAGAATTTACTATAAAAATTTAAAACCATTGAAGAATGACTATAAAACTCAAGAAGTTATATATGTAATTTGATTGAAAAATCAATTGCTTAATTAAATATTTAATAATTAAAAAATTTAATTAGAATTTATTTTATATTATATTATAAATTATAGGCAAATTGATTAATAAATATAGCACAATTTTTTTTAATATTTTTATTAATTATTAAAATTATAAAATATATACAAATATAAAATAATATTTTTTATAAAACTTCTAAAAAATTAATTGCTTTGTAGATTATATCTGTTACAGACATACTTTAAGTCACCATATTATAGAATTTGTTGTAGTCTTCTAAAACCTTTTGTAGTCTTCTAAAATCTTCCATAGTTTTTAAAAATCTTCCAAAATCTTCTAGAACCTTCTTTAGTCTTCTAAGAATCTTCTATAATCTTCTAGAATCTTCTAAAACCTTCTTCAATCTTCTAGAACCTCTTGTAGTCTTTTAAAATCTTCCAAAATCTTCTAGAACCTTCTTTAGTCTTCTAAGAATCTTCTATAGTCTTCTAGAATCTTCTAAAATCTACTTCAATCTTCTAGAATCTCTTGTAGTCTTTTAAAATCTTCTAGAATCTTCTTTAGTCTACTTGAACTTGTCTTAGTCTTCTAGAATCTTTTTTAATCTTCTAAAATCTTCTAAGATATTCTTAGAAGGTTTAATAGGACATAGGCCTTGTAATATAAATAAGAGGCAAGACCAAGGTGCACCTCAATCTTGCCAATATAAATCTTGGAGCAATCCAAAAAGTTGCCTTGTTTCTTGATATTAATCTAGCCTCTTATTCTTATGAATGATCTAATTCTTTCTTCTTGTCCATCCAATTCTTTGCTCTTAAAATTATTCTAATTTTGTGATCTTTTCCTTGTTTCTTTACTAATCTGCTATCTTGCATCCTTGATAATTTGGCAAGACTAACTAAGTAATCTTATCAGAGCTTTGATCTCTTGATAAAGATTAGATTATCCCTCTTCTTGAAGATACTATTATGTTCTAGACGAGTGCAAATTATCTCTTTCTAGAGTGATATGCTTACTTGTTGCAGTTTGATCTTTCTTTGGAAAGAGTGGATTATCCCTTTTCTAGGATATATCACTATATTTTAGAGGTTGCAAATTATCCTCGTCTAAATTAATATTATTTAAAAAAATTTCTTTTTAGTATAGAAAATACTACACTAACAGCTTGTTGATTTTTTTTTAGTCAATATGGAAGTAAATCAAGTCATGGGAGGTGCATCCTCACAAACAGAGAATAGAATAGTGACTCTTGCAGATCTTCAAGCTCTTTTGGATATTATACAAGAAAAAATGATATTCCTTCACAACCTAAAAAAAAAACTATAAATAGAGCAAATATCTAAAAAACTAAGTGAAAGATTCATAGTTTGTAATAAGAGATTATATGATTGATGGAAGTAGGCAGAAAATAAGCTATGCACGTAACCTCTCTAGAAGCTCCAAGGATTGTCATGAAAGAACCAAACGCTAGCATATTTGATAAATTTGATAGAACAAGATCCAACTTTTGAAGATTTGTACAAGAAGTATATCTTTACTTACAACTACATCTTTCTTATTATCTAGATAGAGTTATTCAAGTCACCTTTTTAGGCACTTTTTTATCAAGAAATGCTCAATCATGGTTTACTCTATTATTAAAAAATAATTTTCTAATCTTATACAATTTGGAGGCTTTTATAAAAAGATTTATTATTGCATTTGGAGATAGTAATCAGGAGAAGGTGGCAGAAAGGAAGATTCAAAACCTATGACAAGGACAATGTTCAATTGCAATTTGTACTATAGAATTTCAATAACTTACTTGTGATCTTGATTAGAATAATAAGGCTTTTATGACTCGATTCCATTATGGCCTAAAAGATGATGTGAAAAATTTATTGATCATAATGCCAAGAGTGGAAAGTTTAAAAGAATTCATATTTCAAGCTATTATTTGTGATAATCATCTATTTGAGTTATGACAAGAGAGGCAATCAATTTTAAATAATATCTATCAAGATACATTTGCTACATCCTCAAGAGTATTAAAGAAGCAATTAACATATCCTGAAGCTATGTAGATTAATGCAACTCAATTCAAGCCATTAACACAAGTAGAAAAGAGTAGACATCGGCAAAAGAATCTATGTCTATATTGTGAAAGATCTAATCACAAGGCAATAAACTATCCAAACAAATCTAGAGAATTCAATGCACGAGGTATAACATCTGAATTGGAGAGGTAAAAATTTGAAGATATTTAGACATAATAGGGACCTTGCGGTTCGACACCTTCAAATCTAAAGTACTAAAAAATAGATCTCTTCTTACCTCTAGACTTAACATCTTGTTTTATACTTCCTATATATATTCCAAGGACAATGACATGAATTATAAAAGAACAAAATATATTCTTGTTGTTGTGTTATAACATGTTTATATGATAAAAAATATAAATAAGAATGATTTCAATTTAATATTCAATTATCTTGGTTCAATAGAAACTCAAGATACTTAAGGAAGATTTAATGAAAGTCTCTTAGACTATTTTTTTTGTCTTAATTGCTAATAGATAAAAATTAGTTATTAATTTTTTCTTCTAGATTGTAGGAATACTTTTATTCTCTTTAAAAAGCCATAAATTAATAAAAATAGAATAAAAGATGTAAATAGTTGATATAGTTGATATTAGGATTAAGTTGAAGATATGGTCAAGCTTAAAAATTCTTAGGATAGGTTGGATTGATACTCGAGAGTCAACCATGTATGGAATAGAATTAAAATCAAACATCTAGCTACAAAAACAACCACCAAAGGCAAGATATCAAGTCATTTAGAGATCAGCAACTAGGATTGGAGAGCTAGCTTCAAGTTGGTTTTAGAGGTATTAGACTTATTTTTGTAAAATTTGAGAAGAATTAGCAATATTTATCTAAAATCAAGGTTTATATTGATGATTGGCTTTTTATGCAATAAAATTAGGGCTAGTACTCTTAGCTATTTTCTACAATCAGTATAACATCTACAATTGAAAATTTGATAGTAAATGAATGATTAAATGTGCTAAGACTATGTAAAAATTTATAACAATCTAATGATGCAATTAGGATTTATTTGATCTTTAGTATGAAGAAGTATCAAAAATTGGCAGTTTAGGATTGTTTAGGGTTTTTGCAATATCTATAGATCTGCTAGTTAAAACAAGGTGAAATATGGCACAATATTAGAATACTTGAAGATCAAGCTATACACCAATTTTAAGCTAAAATTAATAGTTGGAGAAGGAAAAATTGCTATTGGAACAACTGCATCAACTTTTGAGTTAGCGGCTAAGTGATATCAATGCAATTATTGGTTGATTTTTTATAATCTATAAGTTGGATTGGACTAAAATTTTCTAAGCATATAGAAGACTTATATTGATATTTGTATGCAAAATTTCACACCAATTTGATAGTCATATTAAAAATTATAGTGTGCCAAAGACTACTAATTAAGATTAGGACTTGCAAAGAAAAATCTTAGTTGCTTAATTATAACAAGTAATAAAGCAATTGGATTTTATATATAATTGCAGTTATCAAAAAGAGTATTTTTAAGTATTTTATATTAACTTAAGCACTCTTATATTGAAATTTGAATCATATTCTTCTTATATGGATGAAATCTATTAAGGTTTCTTGAGTATTTGTAAGCTTCACCCTCTACAATCAAGTGCAAGGCGCATTTCAAAATTGGACAACATGTAATATAACATTGTTTTGTGATAAACTATAAATTGATCCAAATGGTGGTTGAGCTCCCACTTGAAGATCAGTTGAACAATCATAAGATTAGTACTTTGGAAAAATACCTACGTTTTTTTTTTCAAAAACATCTTGTAAATCTTGATACTAGCTAGGAAAATCATTTGTAGTTTTTTTAGCATCTAAAATAGATGTAGTGTATATAGCAAAAGATGATCCTTCTTTTTCTGTATATATGAAAGCTTTCACACCTATTAATAAGGATTTGGATGTATTAGAATTATGCATGTCTACTTGACTAGCGGATGTCTGGATTAAACTACAAGAAAAGTCAAGGTTACAAGAAGTCCAATCTATTTGAAGATTATACTTTTTTCACCACAATAATCCTAAAATAATTAGATTGGAGGGATATCTAATTACATTAAATATTAATATGCTATTATGTCTCTTAGTTGATACATCTAAAAGAATAGTTTCATGGATAATATCTTCCAAAGATAATAAACGATCATTTATGACTTCTACGTGCATGAATTTAGTTTTCTTGACTAGAGATATTTTTTATTTTTTGACAAAATCTTCATCTATGAAATAAGTTGAGGCTCTTGAATCTAATAATATAAGGACTTTGTGATTTTTAGGTTTTAAAAATACATCTGTTGTAAAATAAGGTGAGAGGTTAGACGAGATAATAGCAACCATATTTTTTATTTTGTGATTGAATTGCTTCTTTGGACAATATTGAGCAGTGTGCTTTACTTCTCTAAAATACAAGCACAAACCCTCTTAACGATGTTGAGTCTTTTTTTATTTGGTAAAAGATTTAAAATATACTACATCAATTTGCATTGAATTTGGCTTAATCAAATAAGTTTCCAAAAACTTAGCAGTTGTTGTCATCAATTAACTCAATCCTTTCCAGCCAAATCTATGTTCTTGATGCCTTTCAAATAAATGATTGCTGCATAGAATACTTTGAGTAATAAATTGTTCCAAAAAGTTTGCTTTTGGCATTATTAATAATAAGTCTTTGACGTTATCCTTTAAACCATGACGAAATTGATTGATAAGGACTTTATTGTTCCATTCCATATTGCAAGCAAGATTTTAAAATTCTATAGCATATGTTGTAGCTGACCATGATCCTTATCACAAAAATAAGACCTTAGTCTTTGCTAAACTCTTTTTATCACTTTTTCCAAATGTAGCCATAAATATTTCAAAAAATGAATTCAAATTATAAAGGAGTCATGAATCTTTTTCTATCAAAAGTACAAACCAAGAAAGAACACTTTCAAATAAAAGTGCACCTATAAATCCAACTTGAGTAAATCCATTAGGATATAGGAAAAGATACAATCTTAGATATAGCTTGACTTATTGTAGAAATCTTTGAAATTTTGATCTTATTCCATCAAACTTTTTAGACATACTAATCTTTGCCTCTTTCACGCTAGTAGAAGTAAGGCTTCCTGGATTTGCTTGCAATGTCGATTTACTTGCTTTCCTTAATTGTACAACTTCTTACCATAGGTTCTAGATTTCTTCTATAGGCATAAGAATAGTACCTTTATGATTGGTATTAGTGATTTGTAAAATTTCTACCCTAAGAGTATTGACAAGCTTCTAAAAATTTGCAATAGTTGCAAATCTATTCTTGCTTCTGCTAAATGTAGCATCCATGATCTTTCCTTCTATTTTAATAATTCAACAATTCAAATTAGAGGAAGGTAATCTACAACCTCTAATATCAAATAAAAAATTTCTACAAAGAAGGATAATCCACTCTCTTTCAAGGAAAAAAATTAATATCAAAAAATAAAGAATGTTAGTTTAAAACTGGGTAATCCGCAACCTTCAAATATAATAGTAGAAGTGGGATAAACTACTCACTTCTTAAACACAAAATAAGAATAATGAACCTTCATTCTTGTCAAACTGTCAAGGACAAGGATATAAATCATAAAAAAATAAAATATACTCTTGTATTACTCAAAATCACTCGAAGATGGTATAGTATTAAAACTAGAATGGCTATTATCAAAGACAAGAAGACTAAAGACTCTTGAAACAAGACTAGAAAGAAGAAAAGCATTGACAAGAGTAAAGAAGGCTTCACTCTTGTCTCTATATATACTATCTATCTAAGAATTATATGGTGGTATTTTATAAAAGTTGTAACACATGTTCAATTTGCAAGACACATGTCAAACTTGTAAGATAAGTTTCTTACATGTACACCACATAGTTAGCTTGTTTCACAAGCTACCAACATATGCAATACATGGCTAACTTGTTCTATAAGCTACTAACATGTGTGACATATGGATAGCTTGTTGGCCAAATTTTTAGCCTATCAATTACCTATAGACTGTCACGGACATATACATAGTTATTTATATGATCAGATAGAACTAGATAAAAGAAGATAAAAGCAGGTTAATTCCATAATATCTTTAGAGAAACTTCTTAGAAACTTCATAGACGCTGCTTTGACTTTATAAGTATCCATAATAGACTTTTGGATTAGAAACTTGGTCAATAAGTTAGCCACATGTCGCACATGTTGGTAGCTTGAAGACCAAGCTAAATACGTGGCGAACATATAGGAAACTTGCCCTGCAAGTTCGACACGTGTCTTGCAACTTAGACACGTGTCTTGTAAATTGGATACGTGTTGGAGGTCCTATAGAATGTCGCCACTTAGCTCTTAGGTAGATAGTATAAATAGAGACAAGAGTGAAGCCTTCTTCACTCTTGTCAACTCCTTTCTTGTTTCTAGTTTGATTTCAAGAGTCTCTAGTGTCTTGTCTTTTGGCAATAGCCATTCCAGTTTCTTTTAATATATACACTACCTTGTTTCTATTTTGTTATATTTCTTTGAGAGTATTTTTCACTTACTTATTTGCTTCCGTTGAGTTCTTGTCCTTGACAGATTGACAAGAGTACACTTACAATATCAGAGCTTTGTCTTTTCTTGAGTAAGAGTGGATTACCCCTTTCTCTTGACAAGACATAAGCGTGTTAGAAGTTGCGGATTACCCACTTCTAAACTGATATTGTTCTTAGCATTTTCTTTGTTATCAAGTCTTTCTTTTTCTTTTGCCTTGAGCAATATCACATAGTTTTTTTCTTCTTAGTGTTATTATGGCAGAGCTTATCGAAATGAAGACTGCAATGGCACAAATGCAAGAACAATTAAGGGAGTTAATGCTTGCAATGCATCAACTCAATCTACCACCACAAGGAAGAACAAGAATAGCAGAAAGTGGAGATGTAGAGATGATTGGAGCTGCTTCAACACCTGCATCAAATCACATTCCTTCTCCAATTGTAGAACACCCTGTAAGCGCCAGAGAACCAAGAATTGCCTTACCCGAGAAATTTGATGGTACGAGATCAAAGTTTCGAGGGTTCATCAATCAAGTACAATTGGCAATCAAACTTCAACCGCAAAGCTATCCAACTCCAAGATCACAAGTCAAGTTTATTGGAACTCTACTTTCTGGTTCTGCATTATCATGGTTTTCGTCTTTTCTTGAACAACAAAATCCCATACTGGACAATTTGGAAGCTTTTTTGGTGGAGTTTCGATCTATGTATGGTGAACACGATGCAGCTCGTGTTGCAACAAACAAGATCCGAATTTTACGACAAGGAAACCGCTCTGTAACAGTGTATGCTTCACAATTTCGACAACTTGCAATCGATATCAAGTGGGATGATGCTGCACTCATCAGTCAATTTCTTTATGGATTGCAATATGAAGTAAAGAAATTGATGCTCAATTTACCTGATCCTCAAACATTGAGTCAAGCAATCAATTTTGCTGTAAAGTGTGACAATCGACTTTTTGAGTTTCAATCCAAGAATCGTACAAGGGAAACTCAACGTTATTACTTAATGGCAACATCTTCACCAAATGTACATTCGGAAGTAGAAGACATGCAAATTGACGCAGTACATTTCAAACCTCTTACTGAGCAAGAAAAGATTCGTCGTCGCCAGGGAGGATTATGCTTATATTGTGGAGAACCTAAGCACACTGCTCAACATTGCCCAAAGAAACGACGCAACTATAAAATGAGGGGTACGGCGGTCAAAGGAGACAACATGTCGGAAAACAAATTTGTCCAGCTACAATAGGGACCGTGCAGCTGGAATCTTGTACAATTCCTAAAGAAGGTCCTATCCTCTCTTCAGAACCCTCTCCTTGTTTTATAATAGAACTATATTTAGGACCTAAAAACCACAAAGCCTTCGCTTTATTAGATTCAGGAGCCTCAGCATGTTTTTTAGATGAACAATTTGTTAGAAGTCGTAAAATACCTCTAATACAAAAAACTAAACCTGTACATGTAGAAGTCATAGATGGTCGTCCATTGTCTTCTGGAGATGTCACTCATGAGACCCACCCTATAAAAGTAACAATAGACGGTCATAATAGTTACGTAACCTTTAACATAATTAAATCTCCATCTAATCCAGTTATTTTAGGTCTATCATGGTTAGGAAAATATAATCCTAAGATAGATTGGAATTCTCGTAAACTTCAATTTTCTCAAAACGTTATTAACACTTCCGTCGACCAAGTAAAAAGCTATAAGTCTAGTATAGTAAAATCCGTACTTATAGGTGCAAAAGCCTTTATGCATGAAGCAAAAGGAGGATCAACTTTTGCTATTTATGCCACACCCGTCTCTGATAGTAAAAGCACTTCAAGTGGCTTTCCAAGCCAATACCAAGATTATCAAGATGTTTTTGAGAAGAAAAATGCCGATATCCTTCCGGAGCATCGTTCATATGATTGTTCAATTGATCT
The DNA here is from genome assembly GCA_036785485.1 of Physcomitrellopsis africana. Classification (NCBI taxonomy): domain Eukaryota; kingdom Viridiplantae; phylum Streptophyta; class Bryopsida; order Funariales; family Funariaceae; genus Physcomitrellopsis; species Physcomitrellopsis africana. The sequence continues at coordinate 164,704 of JAWRVF010000759.1, forward strand.
CAAGGAGGGATCTCAACCTCCATTTGGACCAATCTACAGTCTATCACAAAATGAATTGGCAGAACTCAAAGAGTATATTGAAGAAAATCTGGCCAAGAACTTCATACGCCATTCCAAATCCCCAACAGGAGCTCCAATTCTATTTGTGAAGAAAAAAGATGGATCGTTACGAATGTGTGTGGATTATCGAGGGCTTAACAAGATCACTATCAAGAACAAGTATCCACTACCTTTAATCTCCGGACTTCTTGATCAACTGAATCAAGCTAAGATCTATACAAAAATAGATCTACGAGGAGCATACAACCTGGTTCGCATCAAAGAAGGAGATGAATGGAAGACTGCATTTCGAACAAGGTATGAACACTTCGAATATAATGTTATGCCTTTTGGACTCACGAATGCACTAGCCGCTTTTCAACATCTCATGAATGATGTTTTTCGTGAATTCTTAGATGATTTTGTTGTCTGCTATCTAGACGACATTTTAATCTACTCTAAGAATGTAGAAGAGCATGAAACACATGTTCGTCGTGTGTTACAAAAACTTAGAGAAACAGGGTTGTACACCAAGATGGAAAAGTATGTATTTCACACTACTCAAGTTGATTTCTTAGGTTACATCATATCGAATAATGGCCTCATGATGGATCCTAAGAAAGTCCAAACAATCATAGACTGGAAGATTCCAAGAACAGTAAGAGATGTGCAATGCTTTCTGGGATTTGCCAATTATTAACAAATCTTCATCAAGAACTTCTCTCAAGTTGCAGCCCCACTTACACGTTTGACTTGTAAGGACAAGCTCGAGTGGAATAAAGAAGCAGAAGCATCATTTGAAGCTTTGAAGATAGCTTTTACTTCTGCACCAATCTTGTATCGCGTTGATTTTTCCAAGGCATTCTTTATGGAAACAGACGCATCTGACTTTGCTTTGGGCGCAGTATTGTCACAAATGGGAACAGATGACAAACTCCATCCAGTAGCTTTCTATTCCAGGAAATTTTCGGTAGCAGAGATCAACTACGAAATCCACGATAAAGAACTTCTCGCAATTGTGGATTCTTTTCAAGAATGGCGTCATTATCTAGAAGGCGCTTCTAGTCCAGTCACCGTTGTCGCGTGGCGTGAACTTCTATCTAGGAATACACCGGGTACCTAGCTGTAGAGAATTTTACTTAATATTTATTGGCTAAACTCTAATGAGTTATTTGTCCTTAATAAGAAGGACAAATACACACGATAATATAAGAAAAAGGTTTTGTATGATTAAAACCTCTTTATTTTTAAGTAGGTTTGTACATAAGTTTTCTCTATGATATGTAGAAAATCCTTAAAAACCCTTTTAAAGACTCATCTATATACCAAAATCATATCATGGCTCTATACATCCACCTTTTACACCTCCATAAAGTCTTGGCTCCCAAAACACCTTTAGTATGCACAAAAGTCCAAATTTGCAACAAAAACCCTTAAAAATATATTTTCCCGCAAAGGATGTTTTTCTTTCCAAACTTTAGAAAATCATATCTTCTGATCCAGCTGTTCAGTCTTCTTCAAACTTTCAGGAAAGGTAGAATTCACCTTTAAGCTTTACCAGAAAAAAATTCAACTGCAAACATACTTCCGATCGTTCGATATCTCAAAACCCCTAGCAGGTGCTTAAAACCCTAGCTCAGAGACACCCGAGCACTATTTTCTCTATATCTCACAAACCCAAAAGCCTAATGCCACAAAAATTTTGTACATAGTCTTGTGACATGAACATATATACTCCTGAAAATTTTGAGCCACAAATCTATCAAATTGACTAAGATATAGCTCAAAATGTAACCGCTAGTTAAGCAGAATCACTTACTGCCTTTAGCTTACAAGTACTGACTTCAACTCGCAATATCTCCTTGACCCTAGCTTGGATTTTATCGAGCTGTACGTAAAAAGTGTAGCCAAGAAAGTGCGCTTTCCAACCCTAGTCGCCGATCTTTGATTGCTCTCTGTATGCGCGAGATATACCCAAAAGAGTGACAGTAGGTCCAAAATCGACACCCTAACTTTGTGCGCCTATAACTTCTTCATTAAAAGTCCAAATCATGCAAGATTTGCACCTAAACCATACCCAAAAACCTAAACCTGATGACCCTAGCCTCTGATGTTCGACTCCCTCCCGAAAAACAAACCCTAACTCCTAATAAACCCTCGGGCAGCCTCCTTGAAGCCCATTGGGCATGATTTTTGGCCAATTAGAATAGAGATTTCTATCATCCACCTCTATTCATCCACATGGATGGCCAAACTACCCTTTTTACACTAAAAACCCTTTTCTAACCCTTCTTCTTATAAGATTTACATACTTGGTGCTTTAAGCACCAAATAAAAGAAATAAACTAAGATCTTAAGGATCACCAATGTCTAACAAAGGTGACTTAAGATATATATAAGTTATTATCCATATAAAATTAATTTCAAAAGTCACTACTAAAAGAAAATAAGGTTGTATAAACCTTAATAATAATCCTTTTAATAGATCTTTTCTAAACTAGCAACCTAATCACATCCTATAACCAATAAAAGTCCACTGATATGGCTCTCATTTAGCTATGAAGTAAATTGTACATTAAATATACATGTACAATTTTTTCATATAGTAGCCGAACTACAACACGACACCGTGTATACGGATCACAAGAACCTCGAGTATTTCATGTCAGCACGCGTGTTGAATCGTCGTCAGGCTTGTTGGAGCATGTCTCTATCAAGATTCGAGTTCATTATTACATATCGGCCAAGAAAACAACAAGGTTTGTCCAATGCACTTTCCAGACTTTCTTATCTTGTACCAAAAGAAGGAGATGCAACTTTTGATCAACAAAGAACGACCCTCTTGAAGCCGGAGCAATTTCATCTTCGGGCAACGAAAACAACATTAACTGTTGATTTAACTTTTTTCAAGCAAGTTCAGTTAAGTATGTCCTCAGATCCTCTTATTCATGAAATTAAGAATAATTCTTCTAAGTCTCATGATATTTTAAAGTTTGAGTTCAAGAAAAATCTACTCTATTTCAAAGGGCGCTTATATGTTCCAGAAGGTGAAGCGTGATTACATGTTCTTCAAGCTCGTCATGACTTTCCAGCAGCAGGACATTTTGGGTACAATAAGACTCTAGAGTTGATATCTAGAGATTTTTGGTGGCCTCAAATGTGGAAGAGAGTCAAAGATTTTGTAAAAACTTGTGATGTTTGTTCAAGATCAAAAACTCCTCGCCATCGGCCCTACGGACTTCTTCAGCCATTACCCATTCCAGAACAACCATGGTCTTCTGTGTCTATGGATTTTATCGCGGATCTTCCAAATTCAGGTTCTTATGACTCTATATTCATGATAGTAGATCGTTTTACTAAGATGGCACATTTTATATCATGTAAAAAATCTATCAGAGGCGAAGAAACAGCTAAGCTTTTCCTTGACAATATCTACCGCTATCATGGATTACCTAAGGATATTATATGGGATAGGGGAACTCAGTTTGTATCGAGATTTTGGAGAATGCTTTTCAAGATTCTAAAGATGGATATAAAGCTATCTTCAGCTTTCCATCCTCAAACTGATGGACAAACGGAGCGCGTAAATCAAGTCTTGGAACAATATTTGAGATGTACCATCAACTACCAATAAGATGATTGGACAACTCTTTTACCATTGGCAGAGTTTGCTTATAATAATATGATACATTCTTCTACACAAGAAACACCTTTCTTTGCCAATTATGGTTACCATCCACAACTTGATACTTTTGACTATTCAAAAGTTGACAATCCTACGGCGGAAGACTTGGTAAATCATTTGTCAGAACTACATACAACAATGAAGGCATAATTAAAGGAAGCTCAAGAACGACAAAAGATAAACGCTGATGCGTATCGAAAGGAACAACCACAACTCAACGTAGGCGACAAGGTATAGCTACTTTGTCGCAATATCAAGACTACGCGACCTTGTGACAAGTTGGACTATCGTAAGCTTGGACCTTTTCGTATTTCTGAATAAATTAATCCAGTTGCATATCGATTACACCTACCAGAGTCTATGAAGATACACCCTGTATTCCACGTGTCTCTTCTTGAACCATATGAGACAATGAACATACCAAGAAGAAGACAAGTGCCACCTCCTCCTATAGAAGTGAACAATAATGACGAATTTGAAGTGGAAGAAGTCTTAGATTCAAGGCGGCGCCGAAATAGGTTGGAATATCTTGTTCACTGGCACGGATACGATATTAGTGAGCGCACATGGGAACCAGCAAAAAATCTGGTGAATACAGCAAGGAAGGTGGAGACCTTTCATCAACAACATCCATCGAAACTAAGATGAAGACTTTCCCTATAAAAGAAACAAGATGTAGGCAAGATAACATTCAACTTTCTATCCTTGTTTGTAACTTCTTTGTATTTTGTGACGCTAAGGAGATGGAGAATCAGCAGCCAGCGGATTTGACTCAAGAGCCTTCATTTGCTGACCTACCGGACGAGACATTGCGATTGTCACAACCCTCAAGACGACGCAACCGAGATGAAGATCTTCAAGAACGACATGTTCTTCCTCGAATAGATGGCAAGATACAACGTGTTTGGTATCACGACCTTGGAAGAGATTCTCGATGTTTGGTGATTTTATTGGAGATAGGAACAACTCCTGACGGTGTTTCAAATGTGATATTTGAAGGAAGTTATGAAGGTCACAACAATGATCAAATAATAGGGTGGTCTTCTCGCCCTGGAATGGGACACTATCGATGGCTGAGAGGACCTATCAATTACCTTCGAAGAGAACAAAGATCAGAAGTATGTGGCAAATACTATTCGCCGCATCTTAGACTTTCTACACATATAATCACCGCTCCTCGTGGAACTCGTCCTTTAAAGGGGGGGTAATGTCACGGACATATACATAGTTACCTATATGATCAGATAGAACTAGATAAAAGAAGATAAAAGCAGGTTAATTCCATAATATCTTTAGAGAAACTTCCTAGAAACTTCATAGACGCTGCTTTGACTTTATAAGTGTCCATAGTAGACTTTTGGATTAGAAACTTGGTCAATAAGTTAGCCACATGTTGTACATGTTGGTAGCTTGAAGACCAAGCTAAATATGTGGCGAACATATAGGAAACTTGCCCTGCAAGTTCGACACGTGTCTTGCAACTTGGACACGTGTCTTGTAAATTGGATACGTGTTGGAGGTCCTATAGAACGTCGCCACTTAGCTCTTAGGTAGATAGTATAAATAGAGACAAGAGTGAAGCCTTCTTCACTCTTGTCAACTCCTTTCTTGTTTCTAGTTTGATTTCAAGAGTCTCTAGTGTCTTGTCTTTTGGCAATAGCCATTCCAGTTTCTTTTAATATATACACTACCTTGTTTTATTTTGTTATATTTCTTTGAGAGTGTTTTTCACTTACTTATTTGCTTCCGTTGAGTTCTTGTCCTTGACATAGACATATATAAAAAGTGAATCCATGTCTATAAAGCTTTTAGGAAGCTTCTCTATAAGATATTGTTAAATTAACTTATTTCTATCTACTTCTATCTATCTATATTAATTAGATAATTATTGGAATAAATCTTGATGGTGATAACATATAAGAATTTTAAAATAAGAGATTTTTGTTAAAGTCCTTTTAGATACTAGAGCTTTAACATGCTCTATGGATAAGGATTTTACAACCAAGCACAATTTGATACTTGTAAAGAAGATCCATCTTGCATCCATTGAAGTCATTGATGGACAAAATCTTACATCAAAAGATGTTATTGAAGAAATCTAACCATTGGAAGTGATACTAAGAGATCAAGTATCACGCATTGTCTTGAACATCATTCTATGTCTAACAAATTCTATTATCATTGGACTACCTTGGTTTGAATTACATAATCTTAATATTGATTGGAATTTATATAAAAATTTCTCAAGATCCAAACATCAAAAGAAGAAATAAGGTGTTACTTTATTTCTTGGAGCTAAAGTATTTATGCAGGTAGGAAAAAAAAGGACTACATTTGCATTGTATATTATTCCAGTGAAAGATCTAATGGAGCAATTTAAGGAAGATATTCCTAGTCAATACCATGATCTTGAAGATATATTTGAAAAGAAGAAAGCAAACATGTTAGCAAAACACCATTCTTATGATTGTACAATCAAATTACAAGATGGAATTCAACCTCCATTTGGTTCAAATTATAATCTCTCACAAATAGAGCTTATAGCCTTGTGAGAATATATTGATGGAAATCTAGCTAAGAATTTTATTAGACATTCAAAATCACATGTAGGAGCCTCTATCTTATTTGTGAAGAAGAAGGATGGTTCTTTATATATGTGCATTGACTATTAAGATTTGAACAAAGTAACTATAAAAAACCGCTATCCATTACCATTAATCTCAATATTATTGGAACAATTAAGACTAGTAAAGATCTTTATAAAGATTGATGTGAGAGGTGCCTACAACCTAATTAAGATTAAAAAAGGAGATCAATAGAAGACAACATTCCATACAAGATATGGATATTTTGAGTACAATGTTATGCATTTTAGACTTACAAATGTATCTGCAATCTTTCAATATATGATAAATGATATCTTATGAGAATACTTAAATGACTTTATAGTCATCTACCTAGATGATATCTTCATCTTCTCTAAGAACAAACAAGAATATGAACATCATGTACATATGGTATTGGAGAAACTATGCAAAAGTGGATTGTATGCCAAATTTGAGAAGTGTTCTTTCCATCAATCATCAATCAAATTTTTGAAATATATTACTTCTAAAAATGAGATTTTTATAGATCTAAAGAAGATACAAACTATTGTAGAATGGAAACAACTATCATCAATCAAAGATGTATAATGTTTCTTGGAATTTACAAATTTTTATAAAATCTTCATCAAGGATTATTCATTAATACAACTTACAAGCAAGGAGAAATTTATTTGGCACTACAAGGCTAAAGAAATATTCAAGAAGCTAAAAGAATCCTTTACTTTAGCTCCTATACTTATCCATGCAGATCCAATAAAACCATTCATTTTGGAAATGGTGTCGTGTGGTAATTTGACCATTAGGTGAAAGAAGAAAGGTGTGGATATATTATAGAAAAGCTCAAATGAAAATATTTGAGAAAATTATTTTAGAAAAATAAATAATAAAAAAGGAGGTAGAAAAAAATCAAAAGGTGTTAATGCTACCTTTTATAGAAGTGACTTCTAATTGTTTTGTATGGCCATAAATAAGGCAAAACAAAATAGATTAGAAAAGTAAACAATATAAACATCTTTAAAAAAGAATTGAAAATAGATTTTAGAAAAATTTACCACAAAAATCTCAAAATAGATACCAAGAGAGGGCCGATTATGAGTTGCGGTTGGAATCTGACTCCGAGATACAAAACCACATGCTTGTGGTGGGTCAAGGGGCTTTTTGTAGATTGGAAGGTGGAATTAGAGAGCAGACTAGAAGATCTTTCTTTAAGCATTAGTTGGGAGTGATTTAAGTTGGTAATGACTTTGTAATGGCTTTATAAAATCAGGGTTGATTTTGGTGACTTTGATTTTATGAAATATATTGGGATTTATATTTTTGAGCATTTTGTGAAATTGGTTATAGATCTATGAGTGATATTTTGTGAGTTAGTGCATACAGTAGTGTTTGTAGGGTGTTGTGAATTTGAGATTGATCTAACAGTTCAATCAAAGATTATTGAAGTTTATGTGGGTTGAGATCTTAGAAATTGAGAATTGAGGGTTAATTAGGTTTCCTAAGGTTTTTAGCAGTTTACTAGTTGGATTGGAGTGAAATTTATGTATATGAGTAGAAGACTTAATTTCCTAAATATGTGTGAAATTTGGAAGCAACTAAATAGTGTAAGAAGGAAATATTGGTACTAGACAATCAGCATTAAGGTAGAAGAAGGAGGTCGGCTGACACTTGATTTAAATTTTGGATTGAATTTCTTGCTGGTAAGTTTGATCTTCTTTAAATTTTATGTGCTTGCTGCTAACTTAGTTTTTAAGAAGTTTATTAAATTTTAAGCAAGATCAATAGTTTAATCAATAGTTATTGAGGTTCTAAAATTGCCTTAAGAATTGCTTAGGACTTAGTTAGGATTTGGTTAGGATTTAGGATTGAGCTTAGGATTTAATATTTGTTTAGGATTTATTAAAGTTTGACTAGGATTAATTAGAATTTAATTAAGATTTATTTTAGGATTTTTTAAAGTTTGACCAAAGTTGACTAGGGTTTAATTAGGATTTATTTTAGGATTTGTAAAAGTTTGACTAAGGTTGAATAAGGTTTTAAGGTTTGTTAAAGTTTGATGAAGGTTGATTAGGATTTAGTTAGGATTTGTTTTAGGATTTATTAGGGTTTGACTAGAATTGATTAGGATTTAGTTAGGATTTATTTTAGGATTTGTTAAGGTTTGACTCAGGTTGACTAGGGTTTAAAGTTTGTTAGGATTTGATCAGGGTTGACGAGGATTTAATTAGGATTTTTTTTAGAATTTATTAGGATTTGACTAAGATTGATTAGGATTTAATTAGGATTTAGTTAGGATTTGTTTTAGGATTTGTTAGGATTTGTTTTAAGATTTGTTAGGATTTAACCAAGGTTGACTAGGATTTAGTTAGGATTTGTTTTAGGATTTATTAAAATTTGATCAAGATTGACTAGGATTTAGTTAAGATTTATTTTAGACTTTTTAGAATTTATTTTAGGATTTATTTGGATTTGACTAGGATTGATTAGGATTTAGTTAGCATTTAATTAAGGATTATTTAGAGATTGATTAGAGAAGTTAGGACTAGTTATTGTTGTATATATTTTTTTTTATCTTCCACACCTAGGTGCTCGGTGTCGTGTTGTAGTTTGGCTATTATGTGAAAAAATTGTACATATATATTTAATGTATAATTTATTACATTGCTAAATGAGAGCCATATCAGTGGACTTTTATTGGTTATAGGATGTGGTTAGGTTGCTAGTTTAGAAAGGATCTATTAAAAGGATTATTATTAAGGTTTATACAACCTTATTTTTTTTTTAGTAGTGACTTTTGAAGTTAATTTTATATTGATGGTAACTTGTATATATCTTAAGTCACCTATGTTAGACATTGGTGATCCTTAAGATCTTATTTATTTCTTTTTTTTGGTGCTTAAAGCACCAAGTATGTAAATCTTATAAGAAGAAGGGTTAGAAAAGGGTTTTTAAAGTAAAAAAGGTAGTTTGGCCATCCATGTGGATGAATAGGGGTGGATGATAGAAATCTCTATTCTAATTGGCCAAAAATCATGCCCAATGGGCTTCAAGGAGGCTGCTCGAGGGTTTATTAGTAGTTAGGGTTTTTTTTTCGAAAAGAGTCGAACATCAAAGGCTAGGATCATAAGGTTTAGGTTTTTGGATCTGATTTAGGTGCAAATTTTGTGTGATTTGCACTTTTAATGAAGAAGTTATAGGCGCCCAAAGTTAAGGTGTTGATTTTGGATCTACTGTCACTTTTTTGGGTATAACTCGCGCATACAAAGAGCAATCAAGGATCGGCGATTGGGGTTGAAGAGAGCACTTTCACGGCTACACTTTTTTTGTGTAGCTTGATAAAATCCAAGCTAGGGTGAAGGAGATATTGGGAGTTGAAGTCAGTGCTTACAAACTTAAGGGCAGTAAGTGACCCGCTTACATAGTGGTTACATTTTGAGCTACATCTTATGCAATTTGATAGATTTTTGGCTCAAAATTTTCAAGAGTATATATGTTTATATCACAAAAATATGTGCAAAAATTTTATGGCATTAAGGTATTGGGTTTGTGAGATATAAGGAAAATAGTGCTCAAGTGTCTCTGAGCTAGGGTTTTAAGCACCTGCTAGGGGTTTTGAGATATCAGATGATTGGAAATGACTTTATGGTCGATTCTTCCTTGTGATGAAATTTGAGAGGATTATCTATACTTTAAACTAAATTTTATAGAAACTGAATGGTTGGATCAAGAGTTATTGAATTCTAAAGTTCAGCAAGAAATTAGTCCTTGCAAGTGAATAAAGTTTTGAAGGGTTTTTGTGGAAATTTGGACCCTTTTTGTAAAAACTTACTTTAATACAAGAGGGTTTATATATATAACTTCTCTTTTGTGAGATTTTTATATCATTTTTCCTTTTTATTAGGGACAAATTATCTGTTGGATTTTTGCCATCAAGTTTCAAATAAACTCTCCACATCCAGGTACCCAGTGTATTCCCGGATAGAAGGCCACGTCATAGAATCAGATCTTGAGGCACAAAATTATATGCCTATGGCAGATTGAAAGCTTTTTGGTAGATTGAAGAATGGGATTAAAAAGAAAACTACAAAGATTTTGTATAGGATTTAATTTGGGGCAATTTGGATCCAAACTGACTTTGTAAGAGCTTTACATAGTCAGGGTTGTTTTGGATGACTTTGGATTTTGTGAAATAAAATAGGATTTATGCTTTAAACAATTACAAAAGTTTTATAATAGATCTATAGCTAAAATTTAATAAATTGGTTGATATTATTGTTGTTGATTTGTGCTATAATTTTGAGCTTAATTTAATAGTTTAATTATAAGTAATTGAGATCTAAGTGGATTAAGGTCTCAAAAATTGGATTTTGAAGGTCAATTAGGATTTTATAAATTTTGAGCAATTTGCCATTTGAATTTGAGTGAAATTTATGTCTACAGATAGAAGACTTCATTTTCTACACATGTATAAAATTTGAAAGCAATTGAATAGTAAACACAAGAGATTTAGGCACTAGAATATTAGCATTAAGATAGGAGAAGGAGGCCGGCCAACACCTAAGCAGATTTATAGATTTTTCTTCTTTTTGATAAGTTTAATCTTCTTAAAACTTAATATATTTGTTGTCAATTTAGTTATTAAGGTGTTTGTAAATTTTCAATAAAAATCAATGGTTTATTTGGTAGTTATTGAGGTTCAAAAATTGCCTTAGGAATTACTTAGGAATGGATTAGGTTTTGGTTAGGGTTTAGGGTTTAGATTTAGAGTTTGATATTTGATTAGAGTTTGATTAGGATTTCATTAGAATTTAGTATTTGATTAGAATTTCATTAGGATTTAGAATTTAGTATTTAATTAGAATTTTATTAGGATTTAGAATTTAGATTTAGAGTTTAGTGTTTGATTAAGATTTTATTTGGATTTAGGATTTAGTGTTTAGTTAAGATTTCATTAGGATTTCATTAAGATTAGAGTTTGATTTAGGTTTTGACTTAGGATTTGATCAAGGTTTGATTTAAGATTTAACCAAGGTTTATCTTAGAGTTTGACTAGGATTTGACTTAGGATTTAACCAAAGTTTGACTTAGGATTTGACTTAGGATTTGACTAGGATTTGACTTAGGATTTGATCAGGGTTTTAAGATTTCTATTTTTAGTATCTTTTAAAATTATTATTTTATATATTATTTTTTTTATGATTAATGTATGATTCATTTACTCTTCTTTTTGTAATTTCTTTAAAATTGGATCAAAGCTTGATTAATATTATTAAGATTTAATGGAAGTTATTTAAGATTCTATTAGACTTATTAGGATCTTGTTGCGTATTTCTTTTTTATCTTCCTCAATCAGGTGCCCAAAGCATTCTCAAGCAAGACTTCACGTATTATGACATTGCTTCTAGAAACCTATTATAAATCAAATATTCTTAGAAGAATTCTTCTACTACCAACCTCGGTTGAAGTCAATCAAGAGCTAAAGTATAAAATAGATGAAATATTGAATTTGCATATAAGACATTGACAATTGGAATATTTCATTCATTGAAAGAACTATGGAATTAACAAAAGAATGTGAAAACCTTCAAATATTTTTAGGAATGCACTTGAAAAAGTTTGTAAATTCCATCAATAATATCTCAAAAAACCTAGATTTAATCACCATTGAAGATTTTGTGGACACCAATATCTCTTGGCTTCTAC